>OZ017739.1:405884614-406084614 GCA_963969285.1 Odontomyia ornata | reverse complement strand
CTCTAAAACGAAAAACTATGCCATTTTCGAATGGACTTGCTTCGATAATATAAAGTACAACTCTGTTTTCAAAGATTTTAATTTCCCATTCCGAAACGTCTAATTTTCCTTGGCAATTTTCGGAAAATGATTTAAAATTTTGAATAAAATCGTCTGATAACCATCTATTTACTCTATTTTCAGAAGCACATAAAATATCTTCACGCCGTTTCTCTGGATTTTTTCTATTTGTGACGGGTTGTCGCGATAAATATGATGGTAAATTTGGGAAAATAGAGGGAATCGCATTTCGAATAAGTCGAGGACGTTTAAGTGCGGTTCCTGATTTCACAGTCGTATATTTTAAATCATTTTCCGTAAAATGCCTAATACATACTACAGAGTTGGTTGTAAGCTTCCAAGATGCTGTGGATCTTGGAATAGCTTTCAACCAACTCCTTCGCAGGTCAACATCCTGCGGGAATGAAAATGTTGAAACTGCGTCGTTTCGACCTTGAATTACTGAAAAGTAATTCCCATTGCAGCCAGGCACACAACACTTTCTAGGCATGTTCTGGAAGAAACAAACAATGCATTTTAATCTCACTAGCCATTAAAAGGATCAAATTTTAAGGGTATTATAAACATGAACAGTCAGGTAGCACTCTGTTGGAGCTTTTGTAACTGAACTCGATTATTTTGTTTCTGTCAATGATAATCTAGTTAAATATTTCATGAAGGATGTATTTTTTTGACTTTTCATCAATGGTATAGAAAACCAGTTTACCAATAAGTAGGTAAGGAATGAAATTGAACCGTTAAGCCCCAATATTGGGCAGAAGGAAAAATAAAATTTGTTTACGCTTGATGGACAATAAATGGAAAGTGGTTACACATTAGTCAGGTAAATACGAGCATATACTAGATGCTAGTTCAACATAGATTTTTTATTTCTGTAGCACTACAGCCCCTTTCGGGCCTTAGTTTATATCATGAAATGTATCGGCATTGCACAAGCTGATATGGTAAGTATCACGCCTCAAATACCGTACGCACCCTGTGTATATATATATATATATATATATATATATATATATATATATATATATATATATAATATATATATATATATATATATATATATATATATATATATATATATATATATAAATATATATATATATATATATATATATATATATATATATATATATTTATATACATATATATTACATAAAATTGTATATATTATAGATAGATACATATATATATATATATATATATATATATATATATATATATATATATATATATATATATATATATATATATATATGTATATATTTATGTATATATATACATATATATTATATAAAACTGTATATATCGTAGATAGATGCATATATACATATTTATTATATAAAATTGTATATATTGTAGAGCGATGCATATATATATATAAATATATATATATATATATATATATATATATATATATATATATACACAAAGAGGGAAACACTGCATGCCACATACTTAGTAAGAAAAGCAACAAATTTTTCACATACCCTTTATTTTAATCTCCTTTTTGGTATGAACTGAAAAACATTATTTATACTAACAATTTCCTTTATAATTGATAAATTTACCTTATTTCCTTCTTCTTGTCCCCCTTCTAATTATTCTCTTTTGATTCCCCCTAATTAAACCCGTTTATGGATACCCACTGAAACAATATTGTTAATGCTAATAATTTTTTGTCAAAATTTATAACCTTACCTTATTTCCTCCTTTTTCTCCAGAATTGCTTTAAATTCTCCTTCCACTCGTTCAACCTGCTCCATGGTTGGGTTTCCCAGCTAAAAACATGAAATCATCGTCTTAATTGTTTTCAATTATGATTATCACATTACCTCATTAAATTTTCCCTTTGATGTGATAGCCGCTTCATTGTCTTTATCGTTTTCTTTACTTTTAACCTGAAATAAAAGTATTTTTAACATCATTACAGTATATATTTTGAAACGAACTTACCTTGATGCTTCCAATTGATTTTTCTTGTTTGCTATTCAAAAGTAACTGAAATTTAACAGTCCAATATATGACAGCCCCTCAGAAGCTTTTGCTTGACTTCTTGTGTGCTTTTGCCGAAGTAGGCTGAAAGCTTCCTGGAGCTTGTCCATAGTAGGCCGACTAATACATATGCAAATTGCTGGTATATGGCTTGTATCTGTCGTAAGTTTTGAAGTAAAGTAAAGATTATTTATCGCGTACTATCTTCGCTAGCAGGAAAAAGGACGGTAACAAAGAATTTGGAGTGGTTTTTGTCGTCGATAAGAAATACCAACTAGTCATCCACTTCATATCCATCAACGAAAGATTGTATGCTATCCCAATTAAAATAAAGTTCTTCAACACATAGCTTATCAACTTCCAACCTCCAACTGAGGTGGAAAAATTTCACTCTCTCCTAGAAAGAACATTTGACGAATTGCCAACGAAACACCGATCACATAAAAATACTAGTTAGACACTTTAATGCTAAAATTGGTAAAAAATGTTCGGTAGAGGAATGACAAAACTGCAGATCCTGTATGGTAACGCCAACGCGAATGGCCAGCAACCCATTGACCTCGGTACTAGCGAAAATCTCATTGTAAGCTTTAGCTAAGGATCGCCTGGTAGATGGAGCTTCAATTAGTTAAACTAAATCTCATCGAGAAAAGGGCTGTTCCAAACATCATGAATACGATAAGATTTGTGGTGTGGATAGCGGTACCGAGCATTTTCTTATAAGGTCCAAGTGCAAATAAATTCGACAAGGCGTGATAAACTCCGCCGAAATTTTGCCGAACATGTTTTGGGACACCAGGAACCCAGAAAAAATTTTTTGTGTTGTGTTTTAAGGATCGTTTAGAACTGCAGCGGTGAGCTACTACCTCAATGAGCGCAAGTTTCATGCTCAGCTGGAAACGGCCTTGTCTGGGGATGCGTGGGTACGCTAGCAAGCTAGCTTTGCGTTGTCGTGGGGCGGGGTCTTTTCTCACAGCACAAGGGCCCACTACAAAAATATTTCGCCCTCGTTACGAATTATGCCATGACCAGAATCAACAAAAGGTAAAAATTCGATAGGCGTCGATGGCCTAGGTAACCTACTGAAACGATTGACAAGTGAAACGCGACTAACATACAATGCCCGGTTGACCGTGCGCGGGACAAGGCGATTTCCTCCTTGCCACGAATATTCACGGCTCACAAATAAGAATGGGGCATCCAGATGATGGCGGTGCCCCCACGCACCCCTCCCAGCCGGATCAAGGATCCTAAGTGATGCCTTGGTCTATGTCAGGTGAGGACGCCCAAGCATCCCGGAGAAAGTCCCTGAAATACAATAAAAGAGGGAGAGCTTAACCGATGACTAGCTCATAAATGGAAGGGCCAGCCAATGTGGTGGATCCCATACCCGTTTGAGATACGAGTGAGAAGACCGATTTATAACTGTTTATTTCATTGAAATGTAATAAATAAATAAATTTGTTTGTTGAAATGAATTTCATTCAAATGTAACAAATAAATATATGTTTTTGTTTAAGTGAATTTCATTGAAATTGTTGCATGCATATAGCAAAGGACCGACACTCAACGAAATAAATGTTGGTATTAACTAGGAAGAGTGCACCATTTTTCCCAGTGGCAAATCGCATCATGCACCGAAAAGAAGAAAAACAAGTTGGGTAAACAGACCTATGCTCATGTCAGAAGGGTTTTGTATTCAATTTACGAAATGCAGTCACCAGATCGAATCAAATCAAGAAACATGTCAAAGACGATTTTATTGGAGAAAAAATGAAATACGAAGATCATACTATTATTAATAAAGTTGAACGAATTTCGACTTCTGAGGTTTTTGGTATGGTTATAGTCATAAGTATATCCCTTGGTAATTATTTCAGATGTCCAACCGCAACAGAGGAAACACATTTTTCATGTATTTCCCCCCTGTACCCTCACTGAAGCAAAAACTGACAGTTTAACAACTATTTTGAAAAGCTCCCATGAAAACTTTCATTTTATACTCATATCGGCTACGTTTGATGAATTTTTTTTCTTCAGGGGCCACTCTCTTGTACTGCTATCATCGATTAATGGCCAATTTTTTCGAATCCTAGAATGGTTACAAAACCCTTTTGCTAGGAGCTCTCTCCCACCTCCTTGACTTGTTTCACTTATGAGCATTAATTGTAGGTATTCATCTTCAGTCATTCATTTAATTGAATCAAATGTTCAAAGCATGCACCTTAAACGTTGAAGTTGGGAAAAAATAACTGAAAATTATTCAATCTTCGCATTTAAAACAGCCACTATTTTGTTTTACGGTTACTGATACCACTAGCTGAACCGATTCTCAAAGATATTCATGACACCTATCATTCCTGAAATTTTCATGCAAATCCTAGCAAAACTGTAGTGTCTGAGTCGGTAAAAAGCGCATGTTGTTCCATAGCCATATGGTGCCATAGTAATAAATGCAGCGCATATTGTTCCATAGTAATACAGGAAAATTCAAACGGCTATAACTTCGCTTAATAAGATTCAATCTTTATGAAACTTTCAGGATAGATCAATCCTATAAATAGACATCTACGTACTGAATTTCATTGAATTTAAGGGTACCGTTGAGATTTTAATCAAGAAAACATAAAATCGATAAATCATACTGTTACTAACAAAATTGAGTGAATTGCGACTTCTAACGTATTTGTTGTTGTTGTACTCACCAAGGGCTACATTCCTGATTTTTTTCAGATTTTTCGGATCACAGGTGTCCAATCGCGAGGGGGGGACACAAATTTTTCGTGTATTTCCCCCCCCCCCCTGTGCGCCCCTCGAAGCAAACTTTGCCAAACTAAGACCTGTTTTGAAAAGTTCTCATCAAGACCTTTCATTTGATACCCATATCGGCTACCTTAAAATAAATTTTTTTTCGGGGGGTCACTCCCCTATATGGGGAGACCCCCCTTAAATACCTTATACAATTTTTTCGTAGTTGAACTTTAAAGAGATCAGCACTTTACACCTGCATTCAAAATTTGATGTTTCTAGCTTAAGTAGTTTCCGAGAAAAACTGCGGTGACACACGGACGGACGGACAGACTGGTCGCGAAACTAGTAGGGTTTTGTAAAATTATTTTGCAAAACCCTAAAAAGAGCGAATGTGTGGTCGAGATACACTCGAGCCAATATTGATTACCTTTTATGGTAATTTTTGGAGACGAACGACAGGACGAATCAAGAGAAGCCGAATTGGCGTCGGAAAAACGGATTTTGGGTTTTGAGCAAAACTGACGTTAGATAGGAAGCCATATGGCAGCAGCGCTTACTACCACACACATGACCATTAGTAGGCCGACTTTGCTGGATAGCTTACATGGCGGTATATGAAGAATTGTGGAGGTGCCAAGGAAAATACGATGTTTTGTACGACTAAGAGACGGATTTCTTCAGTGAAATCCAGAAGGTCCCCGGAGGAAACCATAGCGCTTCTAGTGAAGTGAAAATTATTTCAATTCTTATACCCGTTTAGTTTTTATCGCCTTCCAAAGTGAATAAATATGAGTTTGTTTACTTCTCAACGCTGAGCTATCAGTGGAAGGTGCAAAACGTGTGCTTCATTTGCTCGTCTTGAAAAGTTTAGGAGTGCAGTGGGTAGGGCAAGGTGAATTTTAAGCATGCAAGGAATGCGTTTCGTACGTTTTCATTCGGGAAAATAGTACATATTACGCGATATAAGCATTTGCTTATGCCGCACTTGGCTAACAGCTCACGGAAGCTTGTCCATAGTAGGCCGACTAATACATATGCGAATTGCTACCATATGGCTTCCTATCTTACTCAGTTTTGGTTTTGAGAGAAAAGAAAAGGAAGAATTGAGTTTAGTTGGGAGGTAGATAGGGAGTTGAGAAGCGGAAAGAAAAGAAAGACTTCGCATTGGCAAGGAAAACAATAGATAGAAATTCAAGTAATAAGTTGGAGAAAAAGAGGACGGTTGAACCGAAAACAGACGGTGCCGAAAGTGAATTATTGTCCGGAGTGATCATTGAGGAAGATTCAATAAGTTTTAAGTGGTATAAAGTCGGAAGAACCGAAACCGAAGAATTGGTCGTGTGTAAAGTGCACCGTTACTATGTTGCTCTAGGTTTACAACGGGGCCAAAGAATAAACGGATTTCACTTGTGCGTTTCGATACAAAGGCATCTCATGAAGGAGAAGTAGTCTGTGTGGTCTAGTGGTTAGAGCATGAACGCGTAAACCGAAGGTCCCAGGTTCAAATCTCGTTGGGAGTAACGTGATTAAGTTCAGGGGATTTTTCGGACAGACTATGAGTGTTCACTCAGTGGTGATATGTACTGATTTAACCAGATCATATCATAGCTGAGCAGGCACACGGGAGCATGGTACTGACCAAACCAACTTCCAAAAAAATCAATACGGTCATGAAAATGAGATACTCTAAATATCTCTAAGCGAAGGCCCGAGAGGGGCTGTAGTGCTACAAAGCAGAAGAAGTGAAATTGAAAGTAGAACATTTTCACCGATTTGGTTTGGCTAAAAACTACATTTCTGAAGTGTTTCTTCGTAACATGAAATGTAATAGTCCCTTCGTCTAATGAAAACTAAGTTTAATCCAGTGAAATTTCGTGCAGTGGAATATATTCCCGATCCCGATTCATATCACCTGTTGAAGATTTTTCCTCCTTAGGAGCAAAGACAAAATATTTTAATGTGTGCAGAGCGGCGAGCCGGGTCAAATAGAAAAACAAGTAGGTAATGGCAGTGGAGACGCCACGGAATTGACCCTTCGAGGGCATTCTTCCTTCCTTCTTAGTTGTATATCCCTGCCGTAAAAAAATGTAATAAATAAATAAAATAAGGTACTCGCCCATTCTTCCGACAAGCGCTCGTGGTGGGGGTAGATGGGCCTGAAAACAAAATTTTCTTTTTTTTTGTTGGTCAATTTTAAAAAACGCACTTACTAAAGAATAGGAACAAATTGAACCTTTTTATTTTTTTTTTAATTTCCACTTCTGCTTCAATGTGTGAGTAATTTTGGTTGAGCAGCAAAAAGACACCAAAACGCGCAAACACAGCGAAAGGACACTAGCTTGTCGTATACAAAGGCATCGAATTCTTTTCGAAGTTGTTGGGAATTTTACAGCAAAGCACCGAATTTACGCGAGCGTCACGTGTAATTCAAATTTTACTTTTGGTGAAAATTCAGAAGAAATTTTGCTTGGCGCTTTATTGAATTCCTGAAAAATTCAGCACGAAACACATTAGACATTTGCGGCGCGTATGGAGCAGTACTAATGACGCGTGATTCGAAATTTTCAAATCCGGGCCTTGAGTTTCTTCGGAATATGTTCCCCCTTTCTTCCAGCACAGTCCAGACAAATTAGCTTCCACGCGAGAAGGAAAACCTAAGCCCCACTAGCAATCACCACTTCTACTTTCAAACAAAACACGCATAAAGAGCACCAAGTTTTTCCGCTGCTGTAAAACAAATTTTGTTTTTGTTGTAGAAAAGATGCAAACACGCTTCTTTTTGTGGCGCACACGCTTCAGCAGCAATGCACCACCATTCGATTTTAATATAACAATGAAGCATGTGTTGTAAGTACTCGTATAGTGTCATTCTTCCACGATTCACGGAACGCACCGTCCATTGCACCAATCTCTATATAATGTAATATGATAATAACCGCTACAAACTTGTACCTTTTGTATTAACTATTTACATGTTATCTACAAGGACGACATATTCGCTTCATTTTTTGTCTATTGAATATTTTTGTTTTCAAGTTGAAAACGTTCAGATAATCCATGTGTATACCCTGTTCATTTCATTTCGAGAGTGCCAAACACGGTATACATTTAAGGCTTTAAACTAAATAACCAAATAAATTGGTTCGAAGATTGATTAATTTTTATAATTCACCCAATAACAAATTGAAAATTTGGGTTTGCGGCATTCATTTGATGCACTGTATTACGTTTGGGATTATATCGATGACTTTATCATTGTGAAAATGTTTAAGCTTGCATGTTGTTGACTAGGCATCTGTATATCTGTTTCGGCGCAAAGAGAATAATTGGAATTCTAGTGGAAAGTAGATTAAGCATTTTACCGAAGAAAGGTTGCGAATACAAACCCCAGAAAAGAAAACATGCCTGAACGAAAACCTGAAAAACTGAGTGCAAATGATGTCCTCCGCTCTTTGAAAGCATTTTAAATATTGAATCCAGCATAAAACAGGAAAATTGTTTATTACTTACGCTATACTGACAAATATTCGAAAAAAATTTAAATAAATTATATTTATTAGATATTTATTTTTCCACGCAGATAATCATTAAAGCTATGAAAATGAGACTGACTAAAACATGATAAAATTAAATACTAGCTAACTAGCGTACTTGGTGTATATAGCAAAAATATATAAATATACTGAAATTTTGCATTGATTTATATATGTAACATTAACTAATGGAATTTCCCCTTCAGCCTTTTTTTCGTAAACGAAAATAAATTCATTTATAAATAGATAAAATGGAACATCTTTTACTACACATATAGAAACTGTTGTATATTTAGAAGCACTATTATTGCTCATATGCATAATTTTTATCGACTAAGTAGCTTTTAAGTAAGAATAACTTAATCACATATTTTTGCGCAAACACATTGTTTTAAGCAGAGGCAACTTATTATTTTCTTTTGACTACCGAATTTTAATCTTTGGGAAAAAATGTAAAATTTCTATAAAATATATACTTTCAATTCTTATCTAATATCCATATTCAGTCTGTGTTAGCTTCCTGTGTCTGATTTCCGCACTAGAACCAGCTTCCTCCTCTCCACCACCTTCAATTCCACTAGCACCACTAACTTCTTCAATGTCATCCGATTTATTAGAAGATTTCTCTTCTAAAATACTCAAGTCATCATCGTCCAGGATGTTGTTGGTATCATCAATGGTAGTTGTGGATAAATCGGATTTTGTTTTGCGATATTTATGATAATGCTCACGTGCATCGGATACCCAAGCGGGATCAGACCAGTGATACCAGCTGAGAAGAAATACCAGTACAATAAAGAAGAGATTGGTGCTGATACCTATTGTGTTATACAGTGTTATTATTTTGAAATGTTGTAAGGAGTAATAGATTCTTACCCAAAATAGCGGATAAAATCGGCCAATGAAACATGATGTAACGAAGACCTGAAAAGTCAGCAATGATATGTAATGATACCGAATAAAGTTGAATGACTTTCGATTGGATTTCGATGTATACGTCTGTTACGGGATGCAATTGCTCTTCGTTATAATTGGCAAATAGTTCAACTGGAAGAATTTGACGCTCCTCGCGGAGTCCTAAAATTAAAAGTGGACTCAAAATCCATGTTGATATTGTTTGAAGGAGCGGTGATTTGTAACGCAGTATTGCTGAGCGACATGAATGACCTCGCAGTTTAGATTCGTTATCACGGAGATCAGCGCATACTAGAAACATTCCTATCAAGAAGAAAAAGTATATTGTTCCTATTGCTTCACATATAGTAAGATATTAAATATACCTAACTTTTGATTTTGGA
Organism: Odontomyia ornata; assembly: GCA_963969285.1. NCBI lineage: Eukaryota > Metazoa > Arthropoda > Insecta > Diptera > Stratiomyidae > Odontomyia > Odontomyia ornata. The sequence continues at coordinate 406,074,980 of OZ017739.1, read as the reverse complement.
GAGATTCGGGTAAGTCAATATTGACAATTATACGATAAGACTGACCGACCATTAGGAGCTGTTGCTTTTTCGTTAGAGATACGTGTGCATGCGGAAATGTACAGATACCATATGATTCATATGAACACGTCCTGAAAAAGAAACATTGAATATAGAAATACAAGAAAATTTAAAACAGAAGGAAGTGGTGCTTTAGGAGCCCAAAAAATTATTTCAACGTTTCTGGGGCGTTTTAAATTCGACTTCTTTTTTAAACAGTTTTTTTCGTCAATTATTTTGTTTATTTTTTTTAAAGCCGTCAGCGTCTCTGAAAGTGACTCAATGGAGTCGAAACGCCACCAGAATAAAAATATTGACCAGTACAAACCTTAGAACAATGAGGTGAGTTAGTATAACTAGTAAAGCGGTGCAACGTAGACTTGAAATGCTTCGAAGTTTTGTATTCCTTCCTCGAAAATCCAGGCGAGTGAGTGAAGTCAGTTTTCATTTCATTGCTTTTTAAGAATAGTTTATAATTAAATAAGAATAAAATTGACATATAGCATTTCGAGGGAGTCACAATCTCAATCGACGGGGTATAGAGCAGCAGCGAAGTTGCGCCACGACCCATCCTGGTGGGTTATCTGGGCCCCGAAATCCCCACTTGATTTTCTATCTGTAACAAGCTGCAATGGAAGAAGTTTTCACGAAATTACCATCGAACCCTTTGCTCTAATTGGTAATCTTCTATTATCAATGTCAATATAATCAACGAGTCCTCCGTTTTTCAATCAACATCTTATAAAGTATTCAGTGAAATATTTCTCCTGAATATTTACAAAACCATAAGCAGTAGGTCGAAAATCGTTCTTCACTATGTTGTTTGTCCCCTACCTATCTCCACTGGAAAAATATTCGTGAAGAAATTACATTTTCTCTCATAGGTATATGGGTAAATTAATACATACTTAATGATACATAGAAGAATGGCTTTCTCACCAAGAAAACTCATTATCTTGGAAAATAAAAACTAGGCAGTATACCCAACTTGCGAGACTTTGCATGATCGAAAATTATTTCACCTTTCGGGGGAAATTTTATAAGACGAAAGGCGGAGTAGCGATGGGAAATCCACTTTCACCATTCTTCAGCGAGATATTTATGACGAAACTAGAAGACGGACTGCAGGAGAAAAGCCAGTTACCAAAACATTGGGTCCGATATGTGGACGATGTGTTTGCGTATGTGAAAAGGAGTGACGTGGAGAAGGTGCTTGCCGACCTGAATGGAGCCCATAAGAATATAGTATTCACGATGGAGGAAGAAGAAGACGGTAAACTATCGTTCCTAGATTTAGTAGTAAGGAGGACCCAAACAAATATAACTTTCGATGTATACCGGAAAGCAACTCACACACAGAGAACGATTCCAAATACATCAAATCATTCGCAGCAAATCAAGGTTTCTCCGTACAGAGCCATGATCCACAGGATGCTCGATTTGCCGCGAAGCAAGGAAGCTAAGGAAAAGGAGATGAGGTACATTGTTGAGACAGCTAGACTAAACGGCTTCAAGGGCTCGACGATTAGGAGAATGGCACAGAAGATCCAGATAAATAGACAGCGACAGGGACGATCAACATTATCAAATGCGAATACCGAAAGAACATACTGGAAGGCTTTAACTTATCACGAAGGCATCAGCAATCGGATCAAGAGGCGAATAAATCAGCTCAATTCTGTACGGTCAATCGAATCAAGCAGCAAGAACCAGCTCAAAAACGTTCTCGGATCAACGAAAGACAAGCGCGAACCACACGAAAAATCTGGTATCTATCGCATCGAATGTCCCACTTGTGAAGAAGTGTACATAGGTCAAACGAGGAGACTCATCTGCACGCGAATCAAGGAGCATTTAGGCGAAGCAGCAGCAGCAAAAAAGAAAGAAAGAACTTCGAATTTCAAGTCGGCGGTAGCGGAACATATTATCACGAAGGGACACGAGATAACAATGGAGGACGCTGTAGTCATCAAGGAAGCTAGAGATATACGTGAATTGGATGTGATGGAAAGCTTGGCGGGAAAGGAAAAAGTTGATGAATCAGGATGACGGAAACTGCAGATCATGGCTATTTAAATTAATTAAATAATAATATATTTTCTTGTAAAAACAATATATTTTTATAACTACCCCTTTTGTAGATTACCTTTCCTACCTTTTATTAGCTTAAGCAAATTTCCCTAATTACCTTTTAATGATCTAAAGTAAATTTCCTTAAACATAGCTAGTATATAAGCGGAAATGTGAGTAAAAATAAATTAATCGCTGAAGAAGACCGAACGATCACGGTCGAAAATCGATTTCGAGAAGAAAAATAAAAGTAAAATATACAAAATTAAAAGGAAGCTGTCTTTTTCTATTTTCAATTTTGTTGTTGTTAGTATCGCGAAGGCAGAAGACCACAATCATTCGGATAAGAATTACATATTGTATTCATTTTCCCCTGCCCAACAGAATTTTCCAGAGATATACATTGGGTCAGCATAAATGATGTCCTGTTACCAATTTATTTACATTTTTTTTTTGGTTGGGAGATGAATGCCATTTATGCACAGAGTGTGGGACTCCCATGCTCGCAAGAAGGCGACTGTACTATCCACTAAACACCTCCCCTGTTAACCTGAGAACCCAGCCTGGGACCATTTGACACATTACTTCGGGCCAAGTCTCGTTTTGTTACGCCGTGAGGCGCCTTCAAGCTGGGGGATCCCTTTTCTAGCGGGAGGGGAGAGGGACAGAGGAAGTTCCAGACATTCGATCCTCCAGCCCCAACGCCCCCGGCTGTTGTGAGGCCCTTCTATCTTTTAAGACTGCCCGAACATAATGAGCCACCTGGTTCCATTTGTCGACCGATTCGAGCATCACCGCGACTATATTACCCGGGGTGACCTCTCCCGTCTCCCTGTAGAGGTCCTTTCGCAGCCTGTCCCATTTTTTGCGCGCTAAAAATATGTGGCGGGCATTGTCTTTTTCTTCTGGGCAAAACTGACAATCGGGGATCGTGACTTACCAATCTTGTGCAGGTAAGACTGAAAACACCCATGCCTGCTCAAAAGTTGCGTCAGATAGAAGTCAGTCTTCCCATGTCTTCGACTTAGCCACATCCGGGATGAGGCGCGCAGTCCACCTTCCCTTTGTGCAATTCACCCAAGACTGCTGCCAATCGTTGAGTGAGCGCTGTCTTTCTTCGCGCACAATCATCTCCCTCGCATCTTCTTTCGACACAGATAAATAGTGCGGCGCTCTCTAGCATGGAGGCCGACAGGTATCAAGCCTGCAATAACTCTCATCGCCGAATCATTCGATTGTCGGATACGAAGATGCAGTCCTTAGCGCTCCTCTTCTCTGTACCTGTATCAGGCGTTTTCGGTAAACCTCCTTACTGAGAGCGTCGCCACATACCTCTGCTCTGTACAGTACCACTGACCCATCAAGAGGCGTCTTCTTGATGGGCTGGGTTCTCCTACGTTGGCCATAAATCTACTCAGAGCCGATACTCCCGAAGCAGCCTTCTCAGTCGTTGCCCTGATTTGCTCATTTATTTACATTGGAAGGTAATTTATAGCGCGTTTTATCGTTCAATCTGGAAAGAATTGCGTACGTTTTTAAATTTTTCAGAGATTCTGTGCGGTCAAGAGTTTGCCAATTTAAAAGCGGGTTTACGGCAATCCTAGACTTCGAAAACTGTTGCAGTAACGATGTTCTTAAATACAGCAATTTTTAAATCATTAAATTGAATTTTGATATCAACATTCGAGGGCTAATACTTAAATTGACTCAAAAATTTCTGATATTGAAATTGGTCTAATTGCTTAGGTTTTAATTACCATAGGATCTAATTGCTTACGGTTTAATTACTAGAGACCTTAAACCTTAGGCAATTAAAACATGGTTTATCTTAGTATAAATATCCCCAAAAAGGCCTTGTAAGATCAGAAAACAATTGACCCTGAAGAAGGGAGCAGTTTGGAATCCCTAAACATGCGAAAATACACAAAGTTTAACTATCATATTTTAACGTGTCAATTCAGGGGCATTCAACTGAACAGCAAGTCAGCAGTGTCAAGCGTTATACGAAATATACAATACATTAGAGTATAAATGCTCCGTGGGACTTATTTGTCTAGACAATTTGATACTGTCTGCTATAGTGGACTTCCATTCAAGCTAATGAAGTTAAATTTTTCGCCTTATTTAACAAATCTGATTATGTCAAACTCTTGTAATATTCCTGCTGGAGTCCTTCTAGGTTCTTGCTTTAGCCCTCTGATTTCCATCATTTTTACGTGTAATATTCTGCTGCTACCTATTTATTTATATACAACATCGCCAGATTCGTCTAAAATTTTGTTTAAGTTGAACCATCTTTTGGAAAATATAGTCCAAGTTTTTCGATTGGAAACTAATAATAAATATAGGGTTTTTCATTAGGGACATAACAATTTCGTATCTTTATATGAACGCACCCTTAAACTTGTTCAATGAACTGTCAATGTCAAAACACTAGTTAAAGTCAACATTTTCATCATGGTAAAGTTCACGAACCAGCAACGTTTGGAAATTATTAAAAATTACTACCGAAATTCTGAGTCGGTGTTCGCAACTTTAAGAGCGCTTGCTCCAATTTTCGGCTGTAATAATCGTCCCACTCGACAGGCTGTGCGTGCTATAGTGGATAAGTTCGTGTCCAAATTTTCACTATTGGACGTTCCGAAGCCGAAAAAACGGCGTACCACTCCAAGTAAAGGTGCATCGATTCCAAATGAGCCAAATCAGTCAATTCCACGTCGTTCTCAAGAATTGGGCAACGCTCAAACGACACTGTGGCGTATTTTTGCGAAAATATCTTGGCCTATATGGTTACAAGATCAAATTGACTCAAGAACTAAAGCCCCTAGATCATTCGAATCGTCAAAACTTCTCTAATTGGGCTCTGGCAAAGCTTGAAGGAAATGCAGAATTTAATCGAAAAATCATCTTCAGGGATGAAGCTCATTTCTGGCTCAACGGCTTTGTTAATAAGCAAAATATGCGTTATTGGTCAGCAACAAACTCACATGTGCTTCTTAAGACAAGGTTTTCATGCCGGAGGTGTGATTGGGCCGTATTTTTTTCGTGGATGAAAACGACCGTCATGTTACTGTCAATGGAGAGTGCTATCGTGTTTATGTGGGAAGATTATTTGTGGCCAGAATTGGATGAACTTGACATCAACGATATGTGGTTTCAACAAGACGATACCACTAGCCACACAGCACGCCTCACAATCGATTTATTGAAAGGCATATTTGGTGAACGTGTTATCTCGAGAAATGGTCCGGACGACTGGCCGCCTCTTCATGCGATCTAATGCCATTGGATTTCTTTTTATGGGGCTATATCAAGTCACTGGTCTATGCCAACAAGGTCAGAGAGTCAGAGATAACATCTAATGCGGAATTGCCAGAGTGGTGGAAAATCGGATCCAAAGAATTGACTGCTGTAAACGGGCTCGTGGTGGCCATATGACCGAAATGATAACTAAAAGGTCACAGAAAAATCAAAAATAAAAATAATACAAAAGAAACACAAAGAATCTTTACAGGTTTCCTTATTTCGGTTCTATTTTGCGCTGATTACAATTTACCGTGCCGTTTATTAACTCTTAATCTTTGTAATGTCAATACAAGTTCCAAACTCGACTTCATGTCATTTTTTCTCAGAATGTCCTTGATGGTTGAAAAACCTTAGAATTTATTAACTCGTCTATATTTGTTTTGTGTGTATCACATCTTAAAAATTTGTGATCAAGGTCGTCCACTTCATTGCAGAGCCTGCATATTTCAGAATCTGCGCATTTTGCCTTGAACAGTCTCAAGTTTCTGTATCGTTTATTGACCAGGATTCTACATTTTAATGGACTTAACAGCAGGGCTGCTGATCCCCAGAGTGTGGAATCATGGTTTTTCACCCCTCAAGTAGTGGGCTCTTTTTCAGATACACTCCGTAAGTCTAGGTCCTTTGTCTAGGCAACGATTTCTCCTGTCACGTTTAATGCTTGAGGCGATAATATATATAATATCATCCTGCTCCAAGTGAGTGTATTCCAAAAGGCCTCTCCTAGCCCTTTCTTTAGCATAGCAATCAACATCTGCAGCCGCCTCTATCCCTTTGTGCCCAGGGATCCATAGAAGGTAAAATTTAATGTTCGTTTTGGTGTTGATGACCTGCCAGATGTCATAGATTACTTTTTACGATTTGTGTTGTTTTCGATGTTGCGACCCTGGAATCTGTAAACAAGTTCAACACGGTGGTTGAGGTTACAGCAGGATTCTTTAGGGTAGCCAAAATAGCATGCAGTTCAGCATTGAGTGCAGAAACGCGCATTTAAACTGAGAAAAAGAAGCCTAGTTGTTTGTGAGGTTGATGTAGGCACCACCAACAACGGCAGTGTTCTTTGCTCCATCGGTAATAAATATCAGCTGAGACATACTCTTTAGTTGCTCCACATAGGGAGATGAATTTATCGTTAAATCGGTGTGACCGATGGTCGTTTTGCGTGGTCCACATAGGGCTACCAACCTCCAGGAATACCTTAAAGGTTGGCGGTCTACTAACCGCGACAGTGGGAATAATTTCGTCGAAGGAGGCCTTAAATTTCTGATATACGTGGGCAAGGCTGCAGGCTGTGTTCTTTACGTCCGCCAACTCGGTATCCGGGAAGTTATTAAAAAGGTCTTTACTCTCTTGCTGAGAGCTCTATCCTTGGTCATGAGTTCTTCGGCAATTTCGAATGCCTGTACATTGGCGGAGGTGTGTGGGAGTTTAATTTTTTCGAAATTGGAGCATTTGTAAAGGTGGTAATTCGATATTTAAGTTTCGGTCTAATTAAAGCTTTGTATAGATTTAAGGCGGTGGTTGGTTTGGAATTGTTCATTGGTATGCACAACATGCGGATCAGGTTTTGTTGGTTACGTTTGTTGATGATTTTGTCACTCCATTCTTTGAAAGATTCTGTCCTGTTTATTCTTCTTCCTAGGTAAAGAATGCAGTTTTGCAACGCGATCTGACCGCCATTTATGATGAGGGTGCCGTGAGGGTGTTTTTGCCTGAAAAAAATTATCGCTTGTGCTTTGGCTGGGTTTACTTTCAAGCGCATTGAGTCACAAGCTTCGCTAAAGTCATTTAGTTTACCTTGTAAGGCATCCAGCTTTCTTTCATCTACTAGCATGAGGAAATCGTCGGCGTATTGCAGGACAGTAGTCTTATCGTTTGTAAGGCGATGTAGAACAGTTGTATACAAGTTAAACAGAAGAGGGCTTAAAACGTCTCCCTGTGGTAGGCCGTTGTTTACCGTGAACCTTCGATTATTTAACAATAGGGGGTCTATGGCTAAAAAGTGCAATGATCCAGTTAATATATAGAGTTTTAATGCCGATGTTAACTAAAGTTTATTTCAGCAGGTTGAGATCTACATGCTCATAAGCGTTGGTAATGTCCAGAATGACGGCCATTTTAAACTTGGAACTGTTATCTTTTTCTAATTTTGACATCAATGTGTTAAGGCAGTCCGAGGTCGACTTGTTTTTCCTATATGCGTAGCAATTGCAGGAAAAGATGCTGTTTTCCTCTATAAAACGGTCCAGTTTGATTGTGATCAATTTGTTTATCATGTTAATTGGAACACTAATTAACGAGATCAGTCTATAGCTACTGAGCTGTTTGATCCTTGTTAGATTTTAGTATTAGATGGGGCTTTCTTTAACGTTGGTTGCAACGGTGTGGCTTGCTCCTAATGTCCCGAAGGAATCGAAGAATTAGTTCTTCGTCCATTTGGTCAGTTGAGTCTCTGCTTTTGTGATTTTTGATGTTGTTGATGAAGGTCCCGAACTTTTTTGTGTTGCCGTTGCCACAGGCGTTAAGTACAGCTTATTCCCACCATTTCTTTTTGGTCTCTCTGACCGCCGTTTTCCACTCGGTATCTCACTTCGTTTAAGGCCGACCAGTTCTCCAGGTTTTTAAACCGCTTGAATTTGTTTAAAGCCACATCTTTCGTGCCAACAGGACAATGTTAGTTTTGAGGTTCAATGTTTGCACAGCAACAGCTTCCAGATTAGTATTGAAATTGATGTGCCTATATTTAATATCCTTATAAAATGTGTTCATGAAATTTAGGAAGTCTTCTCTCATTGACTTCTATTATATAAAGGGAATTATAGAAGAGCTCTGGGTCTTTGATAAAAATATCTCAGATTTTTAACTAAACTTTTCTTCCATTTACAGGAACCTTGTAAGGAAAACTTATAGGAAATTATATAATCTCTGTGCATATGAATTTATTTTCTGAGAGTGAAAAGTATGAGTGTATTGATATTTCATAATTTTTTTTTATGTTTTGGTTTGTATAATAATGATACTGATTAGATAAAGTTAAGGACCAAATTAACAATTCCTTATACAAATTGAAATTTTATTTTTAGTTCGCTAAATCACTACTAGATGTCGAAATGTTGTAGCTAATTTGTATGGGCAAATGCTAAGCCTTAACTTTCGTTATCTCGAAGACTAAAGACTTTTCGTACAAACTCCCAAAACAAAAACGTTTATTTAAACCAAGCACGATCGAATGACATCAAAATTTTGTGAAACCAGAGAAATGAAATTTATACCAACTATTTAATTATGAAAGTAAAAAGTCGTATGAGTGGATTGTACATAAACACATGTTTTTACGGTAGAACTAATTAATTTGAGATTCCTTTAAATGCATTAACAGCTTTTAATTAATTTTTATTTCATTGTATTATCCTGGCTAGATTTCTACAGATCATAATGATTGATTTTATTTAATTAACTAGTGTCTGACAATGTCTTAATATTTATCAAGGTAATTGCAAGAACCATAAAGCTTGTAAAATATAATCAACAGAACACAAGCGTTCGTTCTTGCATGGTATGTTTAGTATGCATGTAAATAAAAAACATTTTCAGTTAATACTTTGTGCTCGTATAAAAATAAATCACTGTCAAATTATCGTTGCCTTTTGATTACTAACGAAAAATATTAGCATTCGCAAATTAAAAACATTTCATACGAATTATTTGATTGCACTTACTCGAATTGCATGTATGCGGGGCGTGTATGCGCAATAGCCGGCATGTAGGTATAGTAGAATGCGACATACATGAAAACTGCAGTCCAGACTGTAATTGCAATTGCCAAGGCCACAATGGCCATTCTGAATATTAGGTCGCGGACTGATAATACGCCTTCTTTCGTTCTGGTACGATAATGGTCGTAGAGGGCCATTGAGAACTCGAACAACGGTTTCAATATGCGGTACCGTATAATCCCGAAGGGATCAACGACGGCAAGAACGAAATCGGTAAAGGCCATTGTTTGTCCTTTTTGCAAAATCACTGTTGGCATTGACGACGCGACCTGATTAAACAGTCAATTGATACGCGAAAACACTTTTTCCCACAAGAAACACGGCAGCGCAATAATTTCGACCGGTCATTTCACAGCAGTGCCGGCAATGCAATATCGGACATGAACTTGATTCTACTCGAACCGGGAGCGATAAGATTAATCTCGAACTGATTTCCTTCCAAAGGTCAATCTTTCGTGGGTTGAATCAGCTTAGAATGTTATCATCTCTGCTGGCTGCAGTTGGACCGCTTTCGTTTTCATCGGGCTCTTGGGAAGTTTTTCTTTTGGTATATAAAGGGTGTTTATAATCAGTGTTGTCAGCAACTTTCATTGATATGCTAGAAGGAACAGCTGATGTTGAAGTTTCGAATTCGTAAATGACAGCTCACTTCCCCAGTCCAGTTGGTATATGCAATGAACGAAAAATTAAATGTTGTTAAATTCGTTGAACGTACAGGGTGAAGTCGAATTTTGTTGGCTGCGTAATTTTGTTAAATTCTTGGATTGTTCGGTAACTAATGTCGTTTTTTTTTCAAAGTAAATTTATTTATATCAACAACAAACATTAATCAATGATAAATTGACCATTTTGTTAGATGACTTTTTGCCATCCTTCGGTAAGTTGAAAAATTCTTTGTTCGAAGAAGCCTTGATTTTTAGAAGTGAAGAATTGGTGCAACTCATTTTTAACAGCCTAAAATTTTACCATTCAAATGGTATTGAATGGAGCGAAACAAATGATAGTCTGATGGTGCTAAGTCAGGGCTATAGGGTGGATGCAGCATCAGTTCCCAATTGAGCTCACAGCTCACGTAAATAGGAAGTCATGGCAGCAGCGCATACTACCACACATATGACCACTAGTAGGCTGACTTTGCTCGCTAGCTTACACGGCGGTATATGAAGAATTATGGGGCTGGCAACGAAAATTCGAGATTTTGTACGGTTTTGAGACGGATTTCTACAGTGAAATCTTTATGGTCCGCGGAAAACACAATGGCGATCCTAGTGAAGTGAAAATTATTTCAGTTCTTATACTCCTACAATTTTATCACCTTCCAAAGTGAATGAATAGGAGTTTGTTTACTTCTCAAAACTTAGCTATCAGTGGAAGCGGAAAAACATGTGCTTCATTTGCTCGTTTTGAAAAGTGTAGAAGTACTGTGGACAGTGCAAGGTGAATTTTAAGCATACACGGAATGTGTTTCGTAAGTTTTCATTCGGAAAATAGTATAAATTACGCGAGATAAGTATTTGCTTATGGCAGTTTCGAATAAAGCCTTTATTTCGTCGTCATCAGTAGTGGTTGGACGACCAGTATGTGGTGCAGTTTGCACATCAAAGTTTCCCGAACGAAATTGAGCAAACCAACGCTGACACTGGTGTTCAGTAGGACAGTCCTTACCATAAACTTCACACAATTTCTTTTGAGCTTGTACCGCATTTTTGCCCTTTCGGAAGTGAAAAAATAAAATATGCCGATAATGCTCTCTTTGATTGTCCATTTTCAAGTTTATTTCCAACCAACTTGTTGTTTACTAATGATACTCAATTTTGGTGTGAACATAGTCTAAAGTCAACGCCTGCTTACTCAGGCCCAAAAGGAAAGCAATCAACGTACATGTGCAGGACTGCAGCGATGTTCTTCTGCCTCAGTGGAAGAGGATGCTGGGATCCGCTGAGATTTGGCCTTGCCTGGGAACGCGTGAATGCGCTGGCAGGCTAGCGTTGTGGTGTCATGGGGTGGGTTCTTTCCCCCTAGCACAAGGACCCACTACAAAAAAATTTTACATTCACGAATTAAAGGGATCGATTGCCGATCGACTGGTGTCGAGGCTGAGGCACCCTACTACGGGTTGAAATTACTTGTTCAGAGAACAAGTTGGGACGAGCAAAAACGGACGGACTGGCGGAGACTTCGTCATTAATGACGATCATTATGGCCCTCAAATAAGAATGGGGCATCCAGATGGAGGTGGTGCCCCCTCGCACTCTCCCAACCGGATCAAGATCCAAACGAAGATGTGGCCATGTGTTTCCCATTTCAGCAGAAAACTCATGCAAAAGCACTTTATATGACTCTTTCCCTCAAATGAGAAGCATAAACCTAACCAATTTATGCTATAGAGTTATGCAATGAAATCACATAACCCTATATCATAAAAGGGCCACTCTACCCGGCAAGAGCCCCTGCTAACAACGAAAAAGCAAAGGAGCGCGCCCGATGGCTAGCCCATAGTAGATGAAAAGCCTGCCATCTTTGCGGGTCCTATACCCAGTCAGGTACACCGAAATGGCAACACCGAGGCGAAGGTTTAACAATCCATTTTATTTTTTCTTTGCTTTAATATCAAAAAAATATTTACTAAATCCTACTTTCACGGTTTAATTAATGATATAAGGTGTATTAAATCAGAGCATAATAATAAAATTTCATTCTATGAATTAAAACTAAAACAAAAGAAAACACAAAATTATTTGTTTGGAATTGGGGTATTTTTCTTCTGACTTGGCCCGATATCAAGCTCCAAAATTGCTATATTATGATTATATAACTGTTGTTTGTTTTCATTTGTTGTCTTACATTTAATACAAATTACAAAAGCTAGAAAAGTTATAGCGTCATTTGTTTGTGATAATTGTTTTACGAGTGCAAACAAAAAAAAAATTATTAGTACCACTTGAAGACCTTCACGGACAAAACTATGAGCTATCTTCAAAGTTAGTTCTATGAAAGAAGTTAAGACAACGATCTTGGCAATAATACAAAAGAAATGCAGAGAATAAAGATGCAGCTGCTGAACTGAAACAGACACCGGCAACATGGAGCCCTAACTTTTGCAGTGGATAAACCATTGAAAAATATTTCACTTCCCAGCTTACTCATGTAGCCTTCCTTGCATTCGCATGATGGATGCGGATAATTAGCTGCAGTGCAATCAAAACAACGTTCAACATGCTGACAATACAACTTATCCAACTCCCTTGAGCATTTCCGATGCAAAACACTCTTAATCAATGCTGAATCTTTCTCGGACACTGATCGGCGCTTCAAAGAACTATGCTTACGCATTGAAGATGACGAAACGACATCGACTAGCTGGAGTAAAGTCATCGGTCTCTCGATGCTAAAAAAATCTGCTCGAACAACAATTTATATAATGCCATGTTCATGTTGAACCTCATCATTCGATCGCAATCGACGTGAAATAAATACAACATCTTGACAATTTATTTGATCAAGGCCCTTTATCCTTAGAAATATGCTGCAGCAGTCATTCCCGTGTATATACATCAATTATTCACAAGTGTGCTTGCTATATAACAAGTAACTGTAACATATTATCGGATATTTATCGATTATGTGTACGCTACAATTTAATCAAAAAAAATATTTTTTGTATCGAATGTCTTCCGAGCAACAATTCTTAGCACTTTTATCATTTAACTATCAACGCCGAACACTACGCCCCATTATTAATTAGCTTTTTATTTAACACTTTATTCAACTTATTAGAAATGAATGGAACTTTCAATTCTATGTGATCACTTTTGCCACTCACTAAAAGGTCTTACATGATTGCATGTACTTATTTTGGACTTTCCGAATGAAAATGGATCACTAGCACTGATGATATGTCACTTTCACTCGTCACAACCAAACCCCACAATTTACTGCGAATCCAATCGTCCCCCTTTTTCAAATGTCGCAAAGCAAAACTTAGACATGGCGTGCTCACTTTGACAGTGTTCCACAAATACATCCGTGGTGAACTCTTTTTGGCATATTTCGCAAAGATATCCTATTTCTTCATTATCAAATAAGTCATGATCATCTAAATCTTCAGTTATCTAATCCCCCTCTTCTTCTTCCTAAGTGTCCGATTCATCAACAGTTTCCGAATTGTCATACGCGTCTTCACATTCTGGGTTATTTGACAAATCAACTATTAATTAAATTGTCTTTAGAGGTTCATTACTTTCACTGGAATTATCCGATGGTATCAATGCATCATCTACAATAGTTTCATCTTCTAAACATTTTGTCGATACAGATTTGCTATTTTTCTTCGAACGTTTCATATTTGATTTGTAATACAGGTTCGATTTCTTTTTTTGAAATTTTAATGGGAACACAAGGAATACATTTTGTTGAAGTTTCGTTAGTGGGTAGGTATTTTTGGGAAAAATGTAGTCTTTCAAGGGAACACTATCACTGAACTGGGAGAAACACTATCACAATAATCCGCGACTACGGAGGAATTAAGCATTGCAGTATTACATGTTTGCCAGTTGGAATTGCACTCCATTTGTTTGTCTGACCATATAACATTCACTCGTTATAATATATTATCAACAAGAACTGGGAGAAAACCACAAATTCAACTTCGAATTGATTTCAAGTGTGGGGTGTCGAGATCTCTTGTCACTCTATTTCAAATTTCTTTGGTAGCATTGATCAAAATGCTTATTATTAAATTTAATTTTATCCATTCGGCAATTTGTGTCGCGGTCGTAAGTCAACTCTAAAAACATTCCTACCGGTTACACGAATAAATACAAAAATTCAAACTATAATGACTTTGGATTGAACGCTTGGAAAGTATTTCAGATATTCTGACTTCCTTTCAACTTTAAACGGTGCATGAATCATTAGGTATTAGAAATCAGTTGGCGTTCCCGAAACATTGCTGGTGGGCAATTTACAATGGATATAACCTCTTGCGCATGATTTATGCGAGAAAAGCGGAAATAAGCAGCGCAAATGAACTCAGCTTTAACACACAGCACAAGCGAACATTGCTGGCGGGTAATTTATAACCAATATATCAAATTTACACTCTCGGTTGATGTTACTAGCGCGTAAGGTTCTCGAGAATTGTTTTTCTGATGGGTTCAAGTCTACTTGATAAAACACTGATGACTCGAGCAATAATTATGAAGCTTCCGTCGTAGTATCGCGCACTCTCCGCCTTCTATCTCGTGTCGTAGTTCAACTTGAACTGTCGAGCCATTCCAAAAACTTGTCTTCTGTTCCTCTCGCAACCGGTAAAATCGACTCAGCTGAGTTCGATCAGCCCAATTAACTTGCCTTCCATGATATAATACACCGTTGGGGTGTACTACTATTTGCGAGCTGTATCCTTCGGCTATTTGCGAGCTGTACCCTTTGGCGTATTTCGTCTCTTTCATTAGTGTTTCTCGTTATTTCAGCGTCTAAATACACAAATTTGCCCACATTTTCGATACTGTAGTGTGATATTTTGTGTATTTGAGGTATTTTTCCTCTATTGAGTTATGAGTTTTGTTTTGTTTTCATTGATTTATAGCCCTATTAGTTTTGGTTCGCTGTCAAGTTTCAGGAATGGTTCTTTGGCAGTTGTTAATGATCTGACAAAATGTTGATGTTGTCTGCATAAGTAAATACTTGGCTCGACTTGTATAGTAATGTACCTCGTGTATCGACAGGTAACTTTCTTATGACTAATTCCAAACCAAATTGAATAGCAATGGGGCCAACCCATCTCCCTGCTTAGTCCGATATTTGAGTCAAAGGCATCAGTGAGTTGGTTATTGATGCGAACTTGGGAGGTTATCGACGTCATTGTCATTTTGGTAAGACGGACTAATTTGGCTGGGATACCAAAGCAAAGCATTATTTGGTACACTACGTTACGATCAATATTGTCGTATACCACAATTTAAAGTCAACGAATATTTGGTGTATGACTATGTAAAACTCCCAGCATTTTTCTAGTAGCTGCTTGACTGTAAATAATTGGATATACTTCATTACTTTAACTGAAATTGCCTTGTTTTAATTTGCTCTACAGCAGGACCCTTTCAAAAGGCCAGATAAATCAACTATATAATTGTAGTAATAGATATATTTAAAAAAACACATTTTTCAGGAATTTTCCAAAATAAAATTTAATTTCGATGATCACTTGGAAACAACGTTGAGTTGTTGTCTTGGGAATATTTTTTTATCAAATTAGCACAACTTCTTCCATGAAATTAAAAATTTTTACCCAATAATTTGCGCATTCACTAATTAAAATTAAATTTATCTTGTGAATAATATGAGGCCTGGGGGCTCCTATATATCGTTGTGGGGAGTAGGACAAGGTCTCAGAGCCCTCTTTTGCTGAATCGTCTGATTTTTAACTGCCTCTGTACCTTCTATACCCTGGAACCCAGTTCCCTCATTGGGTCTAGAGCCATCCACATAGAAGGTCATGTCCGCCTCGAATAGCGACTCCAAATGTGATCACTCGGTCCTGTCCTGGACTCTGAAAATTCAAATAATTCCCAGACACACTATTCCTTGCCGCCTGGCCCAGCAAGATGACGCCCAAGAACGTTCTACTTTATGACACTAGACTACAGATGTATACAAATCAGTGGCCTGATAACACAGGCCTGCAAATCACGAAAAACGATCAATTTTTTTTCTAGTCCTGGTAAAATCGTTCAACTTGCTCTTCACTCACTGCTCCTAACATTGAGATATATACAGAAAGCGGCGAGCTTTCATTTTGCATAGAAAGCGATGTAGCCACTTAATACGTGTTAATATTTTGTATACGCTTTTCCTCATTGTAACAAACAGCTGTGTGAGGAGTGTGAAAGCATCAATATTATCGAAATTAATTTTGAAATTAGAAATAATATTTAGATTCGAGCATTATAGATAAATAAATATAATCCTTCTTTCTTCTTGACACATTGCTCTCAATTATCAATTGAAAAACTTCCTCTGTTTCAGTAAAATTTAAAAAAATGTTTGTTTCGCGCCACAATTTGAATCCTTTTAATCGTTTTTATTACGTAGAATTGAATTGCACACCCCTACTTTTGGAACTGTCAGATCGCTGACAGCAATATTTAAATTGACATTTCATATTCAATCATTGAGTAATTAAATAATACTGGAGTGGACAACCACGTGACAATATGGTTGCAACAACCCCTGCGACCACTTTTCCTACTGCTACGCTCTTGTTTACAACCTTAGAGAGAGCCAAATTGCAGAAGCAAACATGGCTGCTGCTCAATGTAAACAAATTTTCATACAATACCAAAAATTTGCTTTCTATTTGAAAAACCTTCAGCATTGTATGAAAAACATGCAAAACATTAATATAATAACTACTCACTTGTGAAAGGAAACACCTACAGATCCTTTTCCATTATGATTTTTTCACGAAGGCACTACACATTTCATTTTGAAATTCTAACTTAATTACACAGTGTCACACGTTAAAGTAACTTGAATCACAAACTCCAATCGAATGTTTAAACACTTGGTACGAATTTAGATCGCGAACACTTTCCATAGTTTTAATATCGGATAAAATTCGTGGCGAAACTTGCAAATTGGCCAATTTGGCGTCCAATTTGCATCAGTCAACTTGACAGTCAGTTCACACCTAGTTAGCTTTTGGGACAAGAAAGTGACCAGCAAGAGGCAGACGGGGAGGAAATGACAGACTGTTCACTTGGAAGAGAACACAAACCGGTCGCATTCTCTCTCATGCGTTTTATATGAGCTTAGCCCATCCAGTTCTTATTAATCTTAGTATTCAATCATAAACAAAACTTGTAAGTTTTCAAAGTTTTGAGTGAAAGGGACGAAATTAAAATAAAATAAGTGAGAAAATGCCGATGAGATGCATTTTGTGTACAAATATCCAGCCACTGGATCGTGAAAGTGGAAAATTTTCTTTTTTTAGGTGAGTAACAATGGTACGTGATAAGTTTTCCCGCGTTTCGTGATTTCTCCCGTGTTGTACCCCTGAAATTCGAGAAAACCGTTTTGGAATTAAAATTATTAATGTGCGATGAATCGGTGTCAAGGAAATTATGCAAACACGCGGATTATAAATGGAAAAAATTGGGTGAAATGTGCTCAATAGATTAAGTGGCTGTGAAAATGATTGAATACATTTTCCTTATTTTGTATCGGTTATTTCGTATCGGTGTCAACCGGATTTAACAGTTATCTGTTCAATATTTGTGCACATTATAGATCAGGTGAATTTGTTTTGCAATTTCGATCGTTTTCTGTCAAAATTATGAAAATTTTTATGATCGATTCGGATCGGCTGTAAAAATTTTCAATTCATTCGACCGTACTGATGTTTTACTCAATTAGTTAATGAAAAGTAGACGATTCATTTTAATCGGGAAGTGTACATAAAGTTTTAAGTGAAATTGAAAGTAATTTCAGGGATGAAATGAAAACAAGTTGGGTAAACAGACCTACGCTCATGTCAGGAGGGTTTTGTATTCGATTTACAAAATACAGTCGCCAGATCGAATAAAATCAAGAAACATGTCAAAGATGATTTTATTGGAGAAAATAGGAAATTCGAAGATCATACTATTATTAATAAAGTTGAACGAATTTCAACTTCTGAGGTTTTTGTTATTGTTATACTCATAAATATCTCCCTTGATAATTATTTCAGATGTCCATTCGCGAGGAAGGAAACACATTTTTCATGTATTTCCCCCCTGTGCCCCCACTGAAGCAAAAACTGACAGTTTAAGAACTGTTTTGAAAAGTTCCCATGAAAACTTTCATTTCATACTCATATTGGCTACCTTTGATGAATTTTTTTTTCAGGGGCTACTCTCCTGTACTGTTATCATCGATTAATGGCCAATTTTTTCGAATCCTAGAATGGTTACAAAGCCCTTTTGCTAGGATCTCTCTCCCGCCTCTTTGACTTGTTTCACTTATGGTTATTAATTGTGGATACTTCTTCAGTCATTCATTAAATTGAATCAAATGTTCAAAGCATGCACCTTAAACGTTGAAGTTGGGAAAAACTAACTCAAAATTATTCAACCTTCGCATTTAAAACAGCCACCATTTTGTTTTACGATTACTGATACCACTAGCTGAACCAATTCTCAAAGATATTCATGATACCTATCATTCCTAAAACTTTCATGCAAATCCTAGCAATACTGTAGTGTCTGAGTCGGTAAAAACCGCATGTTGTTCCATAGCCATATGTTGCCATAGTAATAAATGCAGCGCATATTGTTCCATAGTAATACAGGAAAATTCAAACCGCTATAACTTCTTTATGAAGCTTTCAGGATAGATCCATCTTATAAATTGTCATCTGTGTACTGAATTTCATTGAATTTAAGGGTACCGTTAAGATTTTATTCAAGAAATCATAAAATCCGTAAATCATACTATTACTAACAAAGTTGAGTGAATTGCGACTTCTCACGTATTTGTTGTTGTTGTACTCATCAAGGCCTACTTTCATGATTGTTTTCAGATTTTTCGGATCACAGGTGTCTAATCACGAGGGGGGGACACCAATTTTTCGTGTATTTCCCCTCCCTGTGCGCCCCTCGAAGCAAACTTTGCCAAACTAAGACTTGTTTTGAAAAGTTCTCATCACCTTTCATTTGATACCCATATCGGCTACCTTAAATTAATTTTTTTTTTTTTCGGGGGGTCACTCCCCTATATGGGGAGACCCCCCTTTAAATACCTTATAAAATTTTTTTGTAAATGAACTTTGAAGAGAGCACCACTTTACACTTACATACAAAATTTGATGTTTCTAGCTTAAGTAGTTCCCGAGAAAAACTGCTGTGACACACGGACGGACGGACGGACGGACAGACAGACGGACAGACAGGACGCGATTTTAGAAGGGTTTTGTAAAATTATTTTACAAAACCCTAAAAAGTTCCTCAATTTGTGAGTTTGAGCCGTTGCAGTCAGATTCAGAGATTGGGGGGCATTTGAAACAACTTCGAAAAATTTCGGTTAAATTTAAATGTGGAAATTTTTATTTATCAGGTTTCCAACAAATTTTCGACGACAGCGAATGTGGGTGGAAATAATAAAAGGATCAACGGGATACACGGCCAAACCGAAAAGGGATAGGATATGCGACCAACATTTTAAGTCCGAGGACATTGAGTGGTCAGGAGCTTGTCCAAAACTATCCTTAAACGCAATTCCCGTAATTGAAAAGGTAAATTAATTGTTTGTATGTTGTCTGAATGATTCAATAATATCTTTCTTTTACAGGAAAAAAATTTACAGCAGCCGGATTACATGGACATTTCAGAAAATTTAAATCAAGTAAGTTGTTAAACGCATAAATATATTGATAATATCAGTACATTAAATTTGACCTTTTAAATCGAAGGTTTGCCAGATTTGTATTAAGATTTTAGTAAAAACTGAAAACCGACTTCGAAATGTTCTTCAAAGTATGAAATAAAATTGATGAGATCGGTGCCTAATTAATTTCTATTCGTTTCATTCATGGCTTTTGACATGTTCCGAGTTTTATATAAAAACGGGGTTATTAATTTGGAACCAATTCCATGTAAAGTATTAAATATTTTTTGGGGCATTTTAAATACTCGTATATGTCTGCATACGATTTTTTATGCCCAATTCAAAAAATTATTTCTCCTACGCGTTTCAATTTGTTCATAGTTTCCTGCTACAATATCATTCTTTCAAGCTCAGGAAATATTATTTCATTCAAAAACAATAAAAAAACTAACATAGTTATGAGGAGCAAAATATATATCTATCCCGTAATGCGCGCAAAAAGTCTTCGGACGATTACACGTTCCTGGCAATGGACGAAAGAAGTACAGTTATTTGTTTATATTTGTTGGAATTTGTTGAAGAAATCAGTTACTAGTTAGTCTGGGAGATAATTCAAACTGGTTTCCTTACCTTGAATTGTGGTGTTTTGTCATTTATGTTGATAATTAACCAAAATAAGCCCAAAGAAAAGGAAGAACGATTAAAACTCATCGTGCGAGACATATTGAAAGTAGTTTTAAGTTTTAAGAAACGAAACAATGATGAGCTAGCAACGATTGTGGAGAAACTTATGCAAACAGTGTCTTCAATGCAAACAAAAAATACATATTTTTTTCATTCTTCCCTGTTTTAAAACAGGTTCCTCTTTCAACTTTGTATTGCTTGGTATGTCCTTGTAGACACTTGTAATGAACCATGCGATGCCGCTGGCGACCACCACTAACACACCTTGCTGCTAGGTAGCTTGTCATTTCACGTTGGTTGTGACGAGCGCACATCCCACGTAATTTTGTCGTGGGATATCAAGGTGAACTGACAGCCACATGGCAGTGCAGTGTGGTGAGTTGATGTGTCAGACTAGCAGTGCATGTACTGCTAATCGAATTGCCAGCTCCGTTGATGGCAGTTTGAGCGCAAGTTTCCACGAAAGAACGAATCCACGCACTGCTATGCACTTTTCGTCGATCGTGGTGATCAACCGGCAGTTTTGTGTAGAGTACACTCAATCCGTTGTTGTGAATTGCAATCGTGTGTAAGTGCCGTGGTTCCCACAAAGGACCATATGTGAATAACTTTAAAAAGAAAAAAACCCATCCCTACACGGTTGCGCGTATCAGAGTAGGGAGACAATAATCAGACTACCACCTTTCCAGAGTGAACAGGAAAAAAGTCACACAAGTGGTTCGCTATTACTCCCCCTCCTTGAGCACAGGATTTACTTGGTTGCGTGAAAGACCTCTATAAGCACTATTGCTGAAATAGTGGGAGCCTGTATGGGTAAGAGAATCGTTATTATAATAATAATTTCTACGAAGATTTTTCTAATATCCGACCATCAAAAATTCCAGGCGGATTTGGGCATTTTCCTTTCACGCTACTACTCCCTCAAAAACGCCGATAGTTAAAAAAATTTAAACTATGCTTGCCACGCAGTAGTCGCAAATAAACCATTAAATGACACTAGAAGGAAGTAGGTTTTGTCAGTATCGAGGATCAGAACTGGGCCCAGTTTAGGCGGTTACAAGATTTACTCTTGCCCCAGTACTTAGAGACTATGGACGCTGGCACAGGAGCTGTATCTTAATTATCATTTAAGTCTCTATTTGCAAATGTGGACAACAACTACAACAATACTTGCAACAATTACACTTGCGAACCGTCTTCTAAGTGCCCATGTATTGTTTTCGTCTATAATAGCATGAAATGTCGCACATTTACACCAGCTCGTAATACCGCAATTGTCAATGGTGTTGATGCAAATAAGAAACACCAAATCCAAGTAAGTGCCGTGCCCCACCGAATCGTAGTCATTTGATTACTCACACGTGCAACTACCAACCACTTACTTAAACAAATATTTTAATAATTCATTTTGAATCAACTGTCGCTGTATTAAATCCTCTAGTCAGTTTTCTTAGTTATATTTTCTTTTAAAGGGGAAAATTTATTTGATTAACGCAATTTTTAAACATATTCTCACCACAAACATTGAATTTCAACCAGCATGTAAATAATTGGTCGATACATTATGATTGCGTGTAATCAATTCGCCCACGAGAGGAGCAGAAATTAAGAACCAGTTTAACCATAAATAAAAGTCATTGTTAAAAAAAATTGTAAAAAGTCACAAAATTTTAAAATTAGCAATTTCGCGTGAATTGCAACAGCTTTGCTGAATGAGTAGCACTCACACATGATCAAATTGATAACTTTGGATCTATCGCCAATGTTATTGGGATTACGGAATAATGTAAACTTGCGAAACGATATTTTGTGCACAAGACTAAACTTTGAGATCAGTATAAAAGTATGCTAGGGCTTTTCTCGATGGCAGTCACTTCTATTGTATGGCACAACTGAATTTTCCTTTTTATCTTGAAGCGTTACATTTTTTGCACGCATTTCTTTAATAATAATTGTAAAAATTTGTTCGATCTTCGTCCACAATTTTTAAGTTTTTTCGTGTGCTTTCTGTTTCTTTTCAAATTTGCTGTTAATTCAATTGGATTCAAACAATTTAATCTATATCGAAAGTGTAAAACAGTATCGTCAATTCTTATAGCAGAGGCAGGTATACGAACACAAATTGTTTTGTAATTTTTCGAAACCAAACTTTAAGTACCTATAGTTCTTGTTATATTCACTGTAAATATGAAACACAAATTAATCTTATGTAGATATATGCAAACCTGTAATTGCAAAAAAATTTTTAAGAACAGTTTCTTAGGAATAAAAAAATTACGAGTATATTGAAGAAAACAAAAATCAGGAAAAATGCAGAAAAAGTTAGGTTGCATAGCAAAATTAAAACAAAAGGTAGTGCATTCATATCTGAAGAAACAGAACAAAGTACATAAACTGGAACTACCTCATATCAGTAACATAAATAGACTGTTGAAACAACTGGATATCATAGTTTATAGACTTACTTACTATATAAGTAATTTTTTTTATTTCCTTGGAATTATTTTGTCAAAACAGACTGAAAGAATGAATATAAATCAACTATGAATTGCTAACTTAAAACACGACTTTCCTTTCCAGTGGTTCCCTTCTTTCAGTGGGAAATAGAGTGCATGGTAAGTATGCCGTCGCGAGGGTAGGGTTTAAGAAAATCCGCTGAGGTCGGTTTCGCGTCGCGCGCGGTACGTGGTACCTTCATTGATCGTGGTTTTTCTTTAGCGTCGTTTTTTTTGGATTTACGTTAACGTAGTATATTTTTCGGTACCGCGTCGGTACAATTTGGGAACGCGAAACGGAAATTAGATTTTTGTTCTTTGACTGGCTGAATGAAGAAATACGGAGTAACGTAAAGTAGGTTTCTACTCCGTATGATTGTGTTTTTGACGCGTTTGAAACGGGCATTTATTGGTGGCTGAAAATTGTAGATGAGCGTAATCCATTTGGAGACCCGCGACCGAAATCCTCTCCGATCTAGCTGACCGACAAGCAGCCACCGCGAAAATGGATTACGATGCACGGATTGGTTGACCGGTTGGTACCATCCGTTGGCACTACTCAGACTTAACGTCTAGAACCGATGAGAGGTCGGTTCCTCGTTCGGATCAAGACATTTAAAATCATTACACACTAACCAGCATTTCTCGATCTAGTCCTCTTTTGGGACCAATGGAGCAGTTTGTGTGTCTTTTCTTTTGCTAATTTAATTTTTTGTTTTATTCGTTATTTGTTTTTGCTGTGATAATTTTCTCGCATACTTATGCGCCTCGTCGGTTTGTTAGTGGTTGGTAGTTTTGGGTGGTGTTAGTTGATGTGCAGTAAGGTTAGTTGTTAGAGTGGTGCAGGGATAAGATGTGTGGCTTAGTCAGTGATGCTATATATTTATTTTAGTATCTTGCCTAGTTGCTGGAGGTGACACCTGAAAGCACCATTTCGACAGCAGTTCGATAAGAATGTGCTTTTATCTTCGGGGATATTTTTTTCTTGAGTGATCAAATTTGGTGCAGTTTAAAATCGGGTGTTGAGTCTGAGTCTGTAACTGTTGTATGCTCTGCTTGTTAAAATTCTGTTGATTCATTTTATTGTGTTTCTGTTTAGATTGATGTTATGAAACCGTGGTTTGTTTAGATACTGTAGGTCTCCGACTCCCCAAGGAGAGAAGGATATATTTGTGACTTTATCGTTATACTTAAGGGTCCAGTCATTTACTAAGGATTTCTTAATTATGTCAAGGGTGTCATCCCACTCGCGATAGATATTGGTGTTGTTACCATTTATTATTGCATCCTTTACATTTTCATCTGCTATAGAGACGGCCTCGCATTTGCTATTTTTGGGTATCTAGATCAGTATCACTTGAATTTTATTGTTTTCTTGTAAAGGGTAGCCCAACCATAATGCACGATGATGTTAGTGAGTCACTCCTTAACGTCAAGTTTTTCACCCCACTTAATTTGACATTTGTTTGTTTCAGTATTTGACAAATTCAGCCACGGACAGGTACACAATTGAGCAGCGCGTTAAGGTTGTTGAAGTCTTTTACGAAAATGGGCGTTCAAATCAAAATGCATTTCGTGCACTTCGTGATTTTTTTGGTCAGCATAATCGACCAAATGTGTCGTCAATTGGGAGAATTGTGCACAAATTTCATTAAACTGGGTCTGTAGGAAATGTGAAACCAACTGTGCATGCTCACCCAGTTCGTTCTGTGGAAAACATTACTGTTGTTTGCGATAGTGTGGCAGAAGAGCCGTCAACCTCGACTCGTCGTCGTGCCCAATAATTGAACATCTCACGAACATCACTGATGCGAATTTTGAGTAAAGAGGTTCAATTGACTCAAGAGCTGAAGCCTACTGACCATTTCAAGCGTCGGTAATACGCCGAGTGGTTGGTTGAACAGACAGAAGGGAATAGTGACCTTACCAAGGAAATCATCTTCAGTGACGAGGCACACTTTCACCTCAGTGGATTCTTTAACAAGCACAGTTGCCGCATTTAGGCAAATGAGAATCCACGAGTGATTCTTGAATAGCCGATGCATCTACATAGAATGACTGTTTGGTGTGGTTTATGGGCTGGCGGTGTCATTGGGTCGTACTTCTTGGAAAATGAGGACGGCCAAGCAGTTACCGTGAATGGTGTTCACTATTGCGAGATTATAACGGACTTCTTGTGGCCAGAAATTGAGGTTATGGACCTGGACGATATGTGGTTCTAACAGGATGGTGCCACTTGCCACACAGCCAACGAAACAATAGCTCTTTTGCGCCAAAAATTTAATGGGCGTATTATCTCATGTTGTGGCGATGTTAATTGGCCGCCGCGATCGTGTGATTTGACACCGTTGGACTTCTTTCTCTGGGGATATTTAAAAGAAAAAGTGTACGTCAATAAGCCAAGAACAATTCAAGAGCTAAAGGATGAGATAATTCATCACATTAACGACATTGAACCTCAATTATGTCACTGAAAATATGGACCATCGGATAGAAGTATTCCACCATAGCCGTGGCGAGCATTTTGGCGATATTTTGTCTTACACATAATTGTCATAGATTAACATAATTCTCTGAAAACTTTTTGTTTTATCTACAATTAACATCGTGCGTTTTGTTGGACCACCCTTTATGAAGCTTCTGATTTTAGACGGCAGGTATTTAATGTTGTGGTTGTGTATGATTTCGGTGATACTGTTTTTCCAGTCTGTAAAAATGACTATGTTTTTAGTGTTGTTTGAAGGGATGTCTAGTATAGCTGTCTTAACGGCTGTCATCTCAACGATGTTGGGACTTGTGTGATGATCTAATTTCCATTTGGCAATGATTTTGGTCTTAAGGTCATATACTGCACATTCTGTGCCCAGGAGGTTCTTTGCTGTATCCGTGCAGTATACTGAGTGATTATTGGATGTTGTAGCCAGTATTTTGCTGAGGGAGTTGGTGACGTCATTATAGTTTATTTTAGGGAAATTGGAGGTAGTTTAAAGTCGATGTTGCTTAGTTGGTAAAACAAGTTTGGGGTGGGAGGTCCCATTTTTGGTTTCCCAACACGTAGCGAATATAGTGTGTTTGAATTGCTTTATGACTTTGGAGTAGTTGGTATTTGTATTTTGTGTGTTCTGTTTGTTTCTGAAATGGTGATCATTCATGTTTTTCAGTAGTTCTTTGCTTATGAGTAGCTTGGCTCTGAATTCGGTAGGCAGTTCTTTAGCTATGGAGAAAGTTGATATGTTTGGTGCACTGATTGGAATGCCCACACAGGATTTTAGTATACTGGCTTTGTTACCATCTAGTTTATCGGTGATTGACTTGGTGGAGTTGGTTATGTTGGCTAGGTTGTTTCGATTAGGGGTCTTATCATCGACTTGTACACTTGGGACCACTAAGTTTTCTGATTAGGTTTTTGGATTTTGATAATTTTAATGGGGTTTGCTCAACATGATCTTTGGATAATCCCTTGTTATTGACGGCTCTTGCAAGGAAGGTGAAGTTGTTTGCCTATTCTATTTTACAGTTGTTTAGAGTTATATTGAATGGGGAGGATTTTTTAGAGTGGAACTGTGTGGCGGTAAATTTATTGGGATTTAAAGTTAGATCTAGATTGTTGCATTTATCAGTTAGTTCATTGGTTTTTGTTTGGAGACTGTTGAAAGCATCGTTGAAAGTAGTCCCTAGTAGTCGTCAGCAAATTGGAAGAGTAGGGTATATTCGTTTTCGATGTGTTGGAGCGCTTTAATGTAGATATTGAAGAGTAGATGGTTGAGTACATCTCCTTGAGCGAGTCCATTAGTGATTGTTTTGGTGTCGTGACCTAAAGGTATTAATGTTCGTTGTAGGAAGTTTGGGATCCAGGCTATGTAGCGTTTTTAAGGTTGATGTCTTTCAGGGTTTCTATCAGTTTGGCCATTTTCACTCTTTCATATGTGTTAGAGGTGTCCAATGTGATTGCTATGTATTTTAGTTAGTTGCCTTTGTAAATGGAATGTAGAATTTTATTATTGCAAAGATTGGTAGATCTGCCTTATCTGTAAACGAAGTTGTTAGTGCTTAGGACAATAGAGTCTTCAATAAATTTGTCGATTTATTTGGTTATTGATTATATTTAGCGTTACGTTAAGAAGAGATATTGGTCTGTAGCTATCCATTTGAGAAGATAATTTTTTTAATGATGAGAACGTGTCAACTGGCAACACTATAGCGTGAGACGCGAGCAACAAGATGCGAGAGATAGGGAGTTGATTGTAATCGTTCAATGGGGATGCCTCGTACTTAATAAATAAGATTGAATAAGCAATTTCGGTGTTGACTTTAATTCTATTGTTTTCGGTACCGCCTCTGACAATATTCAGAAGTGGGATATCACCTTAAAGTGCTTGACGTTTATGCGAGACTAAGTATACAATTTAAAATCGTAAAATGCCGGTGGTGAAGCTTGAAGACTCGGTCTAGCAAACAGCTAAGTGCTAAGCAGAAGTCCTTAAATTGGTCGATGTTGGACACTAAAGCAAATTTGATTGCGCGCCTCAGAGGAATATTAGACACCGACGAAGTGGACGACAAATGTGAGGAAATGGAGAAGGAGAATTCTCCGTCCGAAACATTGAATCAAATAACACGTGAGGAGTTTGAGCAAATGAAAAACGACATGGGGTCGATTACGTTATTGTTGAGGGAACTTGCCGAAAGGAACATGTTTCAAGTGCCCTCCGTGGCAGCTGCCCTCTTCGCCAACGAAAACAACGTACAATCGTTTTCGCAAACGCCGACCAATACATACGTACTGACGTCTCCACCAACGCCGACTAATACGATGGCAGCAATACAAGCCGACATACAGCCGATCATTCCACCGCCAGCAACATGCTCCGCGATGCTGCCGTCAGCAACATTAAACGTCTCAATGCTGCCTCCGAAAACGTCCAGCGTCTCATACGTACCGCAACCGCTCGTTGCCTTTCCGTCCGGTGCAGCGCAGACAACGCATCACAATACGGAAGAACGAAAACTGATATCGTCCTCAACACGTATTAGTAGCCGCCCACTCATCGTTCGTGAAGTTGGTGAGATGCAACCTGATTTTGACACATACTTCGAGCTGTTACTTATCTCGGCTCAATTTGTATGCCATATCCACATGCTGCGAGACACATTTGACTGGGACGACCCGATGTCGCTTCTCGCCGCACCGTCAAAGTATAAAGGAGCAGCAAAATTATGATTTGAGAGCCATCCGGCTGCACGTTTCATGGGAAACGCTCGGAACAAAATTTCTCAACCGATCTAAACTAGAGTGCCATCCATGAGAAGCTGATAACAGCGACGGTAGAAAAAAAAACGGTGAGCATCGACTTTGTATTGACTACTGCCGATTAAATGAAATTACCGTGAAACAATCTTTCCCAATGCCGGTAATCGATGAGATATTTGCGTCCATTGCGGGAAATAAATACTTTTCGTGTTTAGATTCCGAACCAGGTATCATTAGATAAAAGTAGATGAGTCGTCAAAACAATTTACCGCCTTTGTAACTAACGACGCCAAGATGGAATTTAACCGTATGCCTTTCGGTCTGGCAAATGCTCCAGGGGAATTTCAAAAAGTCATGAACGAAATCATAAAAATGGAGCTTTCTTTGAAGGTTGTCGCATATCTGGATGATGTGATCATCCTCGCAAAAACTATACCCGAAGCCATCGAAAAACTCGAAACATTTCTGAATCTACTGAGACAAGTTGGACTTACGCTACGGATAGACAAATGCCAATTTTTGCAAAGCGAGATAAATTTCTTGGGTCACCGTGTGAACTAAAACAGAATCATTCCTGGCTGCGAGAAGACTGAAGCAATAAGAATGTCCACGCGTCCATCGAATATCACAGAAACACGTCGATTTTTGGGGTTGACTGGATTCTTAAGGAAGTTTGTGGAGAACTACGCGATCATTGCTCGTCCACTTACAAAGCTATTGAAGAAAGATACTCCATTCTCTTGGGATCTGGAACATGAAGAAGCGTTTACGAAGCTCAAAAATATACTAGTATTATGCCAAGATCCTGTCCTTGCACTTTATAACGTAACTGCGGAACATCAAGTGCACACCAATCTCAGTAGCTATGGTGTTGCTGCTGTGTTACTCCAATCCGAAAATGGTTGAAACTGGAAGCCCGTAATGTACTACAGTCGACATTGTACCGAAGCCAAGAGCCTGTATCATAGCTACGAGCAGGAAGTCCTTGCAGTCGTCGATGGGCTGGAGCGTTTAAAGATTTACCCCCTAGGAAAACATTTTGAGCTGGTGACGGACTGCAGCGCTATCGCCAAACTTAAAAATTGCCGCGAGATGAAACCCCGAATTTCCCGATAGTGGATGCGACTTCTCGAATTCGACTTCAATATCGTTCATCGTTCCGGATCTAAGATGGCTCACGTCGATGCGCTTAGGCGAGCTTCGGTAGGACCAGAGAAGGATATGGAAACAGCCGGTTTCATACTTACTGTCTCGATCGGTCAACAAGACCGGCTTCTAACGATGCAACTTCAGGAGAAAACCCTGAAAAACTTAATTGCCGTCCTAAAGGGAGACAGCACATCAGCGCAAGGAAAACAATTGACGTTAGAGTATCGAATCAAGGATCACCGTCTTTATCGTGTCGTGGACAAGGAGCTACGTTTTGCCGTTCCAAAAGGAGTACGTTGGAAGTTTGTGCAGTCATGCCACGATGTCGTAGGTCAATTCACATTGGAACAAGTTGAGTAAGCAGGAGAGTGCTCCTACCAGAAGGTCTTTGTAAACATCCTAGGATTAGACACAAGTTTTCTAATGGCGTGAATCGATAATTTGAATTATTCGATCAATACTTGGATATGAAATTGTTCAAATTTATGCAAAGGATGTACAGTTTCTTTCATAAGCACAGTGCAGCCGCCATTTTGATCTAACTTAAAAGATTTTTCTGAATGCTCGGCCGATTGAACATCTTCAAGTTAAACACTACGTGTATTCCTTGAATTTTCATGAAAATAGAAAGAAAATAAAAGTGCCTAAGCCAATTTTAAATATATATAGGGTTTTCCAATAAGAGGTGTTATTTTGAATAGATCTTGTGATTTAACACCGTGCGGCATCTTTCTTTGGAGTCACGTGAAAAAGAAGGCCTACGCCAATAGCCCAGCGTCGATTCAAGACCTCAAAGACGAAATTCGTGAGGTTATCGAGGGCATAGGGCTGCCACTTTGCGATTCTGTTATGGAAAATTTCATGAAAAGGATATGGTCCTGTAAGCGTGTCGTGGTGGTTATTTGCCTGATGTTATTTTTTGCTATCAACGGCATACTTTTCTATTTATAATGAATTAAACATCCGATCATTTATATTAAAAAATGGCATTTTTCCTTTAATATCAAAATAACACCTCTTATTGGAAAACCCTATATCAACCATAAACACGTGTTATTGTTGTTGTAATTCCATATAATTGAAATGGCTATAACTTACTTGATTATGATTCGATTTCAATTAAATATACATCTTATATCAGTCTATATAATTGCAAAATTTCATGAAGTTTAAAGGTACCGTTTTGATTTTATGGGCAAAAATGTAAAATCTACAAATCATACTATTATTAGCAAAGTTGAGCGAATTTTGATTTCTGAGGTATTTGTTGCCCTTGTACCCATAAAGGTCCACGTTCGTGATAATTTTCATATTTTTCGGCTCAAAGGTGTCCAATCGCGAGGGGCGGGGGACACAAATTTTTGGTACATTTTGCCTTCCCCTGGACCCCCTAATTCATAAAATGATTTTTTTCTTCCAGATTCTAAAAGTTCTAATCAAGACCTTTCATTTGATACCCCACTCGACTGCCTTTGATTAAAAAAAATTTTTAAGAGCCAATTCGTTATTAGGGGGGACACCCCTAAAAAATTTTTAAATTTTTGTTAAGACCTCAACTTTTGAGAGCTTTCTAGCTTCTATAGTTTCTGAGGAAATTAGCTGTGACGCACGGACAGACGGACGGACGGACAGACGGACAGAAAGGTCGCGAAACTAGTAGGTTTTTACAAAGACCTAAAAAAGGACAAAGAATTAAGAAAGATTTACGAAAATTAACAATTGTATAAAAGGACAAAAAAAGTAAGAAATATTTAGGGAAATGAAGAATTGTATAAAAAGGCAATAAAATTTAGAACAAATTTGAGAAAATTAATAATTGTATAAAAGATTAATAAAAGGGCGCTTATTCAACATCCTTGCTGGGCACCCGCTGATGATGTGGGTAAATTTACTGAATTTACTGAAATATAAATATTTACAATCCGTGGTCTTAACGCCACTACGTTTCATTTAAAAATAAAATTGAAGGCTAGTTATAGCGATGAATCCCAGCAAATGCTTCGCTCTAATACATGCACTTGGTTATATAATTATGGTTGACTACTCCCTTCTCATATTCATTACGATAAACAGCTAAAATGGGATCATGTTTCATTTGCTCTGGTAATTTCATCCAAATATCCAGGTCGCCATCGGTTACATCCGCATTTCATCTAATGATTCAAATATCAGGAATTTATCTCCAACTCTGCTTTTACTTTTTGTAAATTTTATCCAAACAATCAAATTCCAGTAACAAGGTTTAGAGTAGTGACTTGACACTCAAAGCACTCTTAAATTTTTCTTTGTTTTACACCCGTAATTAATTTTATATTTGTTGATAAGAATGGTTCGTTTGGTGAGAATTATAATTATAAAAATTATTTAAACCAATAAAAAGGTCATTTACATTGGTTTCTGTTCACTAATAATTTTCTAAGCCAAATCTTGATTGACTTTAGGTAGATCAGTTTTAAGTTAAAGTCGACTTGGTCGTTCGGCTTCAATTTGTTGCCGCATCTTTTCTTCTCGGAATTCATCATAGGTAAATGCATGGTATAAAGAATAACAAGGTATGCTCGCTCACGAAAGCTGGATCGCCATTTAAAGCTTTTGTGACGTCACATGGATCGAATCGGTTGGATCGGTAAATGTCGATTTCTTTTCCAATAAGAGGTGTTATTTTAATATTAAAAGAAAAATGCCATTTTTTAATTCAAATGATTGGATGTTTATTTCATTATAAAGAAAAAGGTATGCCGTTAATAGTAAACAATAACATTGGGCAAATAACCTCCACGACCACGCTTACAGGACCATATCCTTTTCATGAAATTTTCCATAACCAAATCCAATAAGAGGTGTTATTTTAATATTAAAAGAAAAATGTCGTTATTTAATATAAATGATCAGATGTTCATTTCATTATAAAGAAAAAGGTATGCCGTTAATAGTAAAAAATAACATCAGGCAAATAACCACCACGACCACGCTTGCAGGACCATATCCTTTTCATGAAATTTTCCATAATGAAATCGAATAATAGTTGTTATTTTTAATATTAAAAGAAAAATGCCATTTTTTAATATAAATGGTCGGATGTTTATTTAATTATAAAGAAGAAGGTACGCCGTTAAAAATAACATCCAGCAAATGAAAAATAACATCAAACAAATGACCACCACGACCACGCTTACAGTACCATATCCTTTTCATGAAATTTTCCATAACCAAACCGCAAAGTGGCTGCTATACGTCTTCGATAGCCTCACGAATTCTATCTTTGAGGTCTTGAATCGACGCTGGGCTATTGGCGTAGACCTTTTCTATCACGTGGCCCCAAAGGAAGAAGTCGCAAGGTGTTAAATCACAAGATCCATTCAGAATAACACCTCTTATTGGAAAACACTATATTCAGAATTTAATAACTTAATCTACCGATATTGATCTTAATAGTAAAGCCAACGGAGTGTTTCATAGATGTAAAACATATTCTCGACTCAAACTGAATTTCGGCATGCGCAAGGTTAAATATAAAGGAAAATATAAAAAAGTGAGGGAAATATCTCCATGATAGCAATGTGATATTTATAATATGTAGTAGAACCGAACTACCTGCATAAAATAAAATTGCCTGTAACTAATGCTTGCCATATTTGAATTGATAAAAATTCGATGGGATTTGTCAATGAGAACGTTACGTGTCTCGTTGATTATCCTTGAATTCGAATTGAATAAAATTTTAAAATTAACGATCCCCTGAAAATCGTTTATGCTTGCTGAAAAACGTCACATTGAATGAAACGTTTGTCTCCCGATTCAAGAATTGAAAAAAATTCATTTTTTTTAATTTGTACGCATCACTTACTTTGTTGCTTATAGATAAATTGAAATGTATGGATAATAAAAGATAATGTATTGATATTCCAGAGAAGAAAACTAGTTAATGTATTTAAAATATTTGCTAGAAGTGTACCTTAATCTGATCAGATAATAATATATTCAACATACTATTAATTAAAAATGCGCACCTATACCGAAGCAGAGCAATTGCATTTATCATATGTATTCCTTGAACTTGAAGATTTATTTATATTAGTATGAGCATAAAATTAATTACAAAGGTAAAAATCAAGCAAGAAAATGGATTTTTATAAGAAATCTCTGATTTTATTTCAAACAAGTACTGAAATCCATATAAAATTCATTAACAAATGCATTCTATCTAAAGCTCCGATCCATGTGACGTCACATAAAAAGCTTTTTTCATGAGCGAGCATACCTTGTTATTCTTTATACCATGGGTAAATGGTTCGATGACAGCTTTCGCTTTATTGTACAGCCATGCATATAAGCTCGTAGTAGATTTGTTCCGATTAAATTATCGAAATTGAGTTCTTCCAATTTCTTTTTGGTGAAAAATTGGTAATCATCCAAGAGATGAAAGCCCCGTCAAAATAAGCACGTTGGCACTTTATAACCACTTAAATTATCATTAACTTAAAACAAAGAAGACCAAATTAAAAGCTTGAGCATATGGTAAGTTCCGCTATCTCGCCCCGTATTAAAAAACTTAACAAAGAAACATAACTGTTCCCTTCGAAATTTCACTACTCTATCCCTATATGTTATTTCGCTCCATTTCATTCGACACGACCACCTTCTGTACAGCTATTCGAATTTAGTAAGTTAATTTTTTTCTTAGAAAAAAAAAATGAAGTACATTAATCATTTATTATTGTTTCTGCATTTCAGTACATAGGTTACTCTTCACTTAAGTACCTTGTGATACACGACATTTTTTGTTTTCTTATCAGGCGCAAAAACAAACAACGCAGATGGTCTTCCGACACGTGAACATGCCACATCTTTGAGGAACGGAACAAATGGAGAGGCTATGCTCATATAAGCTCCATAGAAAATGATATGACCATCTTCTGAGCATGATTGTCATTTCATTTCCAATAATTTCCACAATTTCTCCTCTCGAGAGCCAGATTGTCAATTTGACGACTAAACATGGACGCGAAATTTACCTGGCGCGTGAGATACGATTCGGAATTTAGTCGTTTTTTCGGTTCGAGAACGTGTTCGGAGGTACATATTGACTGTAGTGAAAGTAATATTACACCTGGTTTAGGGATAACAACATTTTAAGGAGTGACATTGTAAATCGGAGCGAAGAACTCAATTAAAAGTGTAATGTGCGTTATTGCTAGAAAACGATGGGTTATCGATACGACAGTGTTTTCTATCCTAAGTGGCCATAATGCTTTATTTGTATTCAATGCTATTTTCTTGTTCTGTGAAGTATTATTTGCAATAAAACCATATTTACGAGTGCATAAGCGTTTGTTTACTTTCTTGTGACAATCCATTGGGTTCCCCTTAACTAGCTTTAGAATCACGGTCGCAGGGGTAGGTGCAAAAAGACACGTAGTTAGGCAGGCGGTCGCAGGGGTAGTTGCGACAACGTGTACACATGGATGTCCACTCCGGTTTTATCTTGTTCCTCAAAGTGCCACATATGTATAATTGACCATGGGAAAAACATGGATGTTCTAGATTCAAACGGGCTGCCTCACTTTGCTCTTGTGATTGAGAAGCACGAAGTCGAGCCATACTAATGCGGCGCTGTTCACGTGCAATTTCTTGTTCTTCTTCAGTCCTTTCCTTTGGAGTGTTTCGTATCCTTCTTGCATTACGGCTTTGTCGGGAAAGGTTCGATCGTCTTGGTCGCGCCATTAGTAATTAAACTTCACTTCACTTCAATTCACCTAAATATTTATTTAAAAACTCAAATTTTCAACCATTCATTCATAGACAAAATTACTTAGCTTTTTGAGATAGGCAATCGCTCTATTATTACATTATAATTGTTATTTATTTAATAGAAATAGTTATAATATTAATTTCTTATAAAAATCAAATTGTCATCCATACGTCCATTACATAGCTGTCATTTGTGTTTTGTTATTCCAAGTCTGATTCTTTTTTGTTATACCACGTTTTATAGTGACTGATGTATTATAAATAGTATCCTATGTCCGTCTCCTGGCTCTAAGCTACCTCCTCACCAATTTTCAGCCATATCGGTAAAGCTGTTCTTGAGTTATAAATAGTGTAACTAACACGACTTTCTTTTATATATATAGATAATAAGAAAGAAAACAGTTTTAACAAATTACGATTATGAATGGAAATAATTAATTATTTTTCTAAATCCGCCATTAAAATTTTGAATAGGAGATAGGAAGGTTTTCGAGCAGTTTGCTTGTGTGACTGCTCGATTACTACAGTTTGTTTGTATCGCTTGCCAGTGTCTTTTTTGTCCTCATTCGATTACGTAAAAGATGAGAATTGTACAAGCTAAAGTGGATAAATGAGAATACAGAACGTACGAGAAAGTAGATCAATGTCGTAAACTGTGTCCGTCAATGACTGTCGATGAACGGTTATTCCTGTTGCACATGGTGTGAGCAAGTGTTGCGGTGTTTGGCAGTTATTTAGAATTCTGCTATCGAGATTGTGTGGTTGGCAGTTGCGCGGTTGCATGAACCCGACGGCCTTCTCCTGAGTGACCAAGACCTTACTTTGCACGGTACGAGGACGCGAAATCAATTACCAACAATTAAAAATAAGATATCAGTTTAGGTGATTATGGTTTATATTGCTCGGTTGTTTGTGCAACATATTGTTTTGTGAAATTTGGTTTTCGTTGTTCGCCTAGAAATGTTCGTGAACGATTTAACGGTGTTTGGCACGAGAATTCGCAGATTTACATTGCGAGGGGGCACCGCTTGCACCTGGATGCCCCACTCTCATTTGGGGGTCGTAAGTATAGATAGTAAAGGCGAGATCTTCTCAAGTCTCCCCCACGTTCGCCAGGCCCAGTCTGTCGTTTTGCTTTGGCAATCCATCCCTTTAGTAGGTTACCTCGGCCTCGACACCGTCGAACCGAGTCCTATGATCACTTAATTCGTGAATGCGAAATCTTCTTGCAGTGGGCCCTTGTGCTGGGAAAAACCCCGCGTCACGACACCGCAATGCTAGCCTGCTAGCGCATTCACGCGTCCTCAGATAAGGCCAATTCCGGCGAGCACCAACAGCTTCGCTCGCCGAGGCAGAAGACCATCGCTGCAGTCCTCTACGGACATATGATATTCCTCCAATTCACTACATTATCTAGTAGACACTGCAGGAACTATGTAAATATACGACCCGTTACGTATGAAGTATTATCTAGCCATTGAAACTTCTAAGTTCTATGGGGAAATGATTACATCGCGGACTATCGGAACTCAATTTTGCTGATAGTTCAAGGGAAGATAAGTTCTGACTAATTTTATTTACGAGTACTTCCGCTCAGTTTGCAGAAATCATGGAGAAATTCGCTTCATGAAATCACTATCACGTATTGGTATTTCGTATTCCATCATAGAATCACCTACCATGCGCCAAAATATTTCTTTTACTCCAAAATTATCATCCCATCATCCGTCTTCCGCTCTGGCTTTAAATCTCAAAGCCACATTCTTGGTTCTCTTCTATCAAAATTTCCTTCTTTCCATGTGCATCAGGCATCCTTCGCACTGCTATTTTGTGCATCGTTTGCTTGTGTAAATGGTATCCTTTGTACAGCTGCTTTGTTCATCCGCCACTCGGCTTCGGCTTCAGGAAGTGATATACGAGTAGCTTATACTGCACCATTTATTAAAATAACACACTGCATTGCTGGAACTAGAACCGTGATTAATCCATCCATTTGTGCAACGAAAGCTTGCAAGCTAGGTCAACATACAAATAATTTCAAGCCATCACCCACAAATTGGAAGCTAGCCCAGGTTCGCGTTCAGTATTAGTCCAATGGAGGTTAGTTTGGTTTTTTCTTTATCCAAGTAAAAAAAGTAATTTAAATTTGTGAATTTACAACAATTGACAATACTAATTATTATTAATTGTTATTATTAAATAAAATGATTCAAAAAAAAAAATTAATACGCCAACTGGAGGTATACACTTGCTTGAAAAAGTCTACATTCACCTGCTGTCAACCAGTTTGTAACTTTAAAAAATCAAAAAACAAGCAAATATTTTCTAGATTTTGCTTCACATATTTTTTAAGGTATTTTTTGCGTATTCGACACATGTAAGTGCATTAATTTCGCTTTTACAATTTTTGAGATAAAGGCTCTTTTAAGAAAAAATGTACAAAAGCGAGGCAGAAAAAGTCTGCGTTCACTTGGTGAATTACGGGATTCCCCGGAAAAAGTCGTTTCAAATACACGCTTCTACTCTTTTATTGCATCTAACATATTATTCATTAGTAGCTATTCTGGTGAAATAGTTTCCTGCAGAGTTTGTATTGCGGATAATTTTTTTGGCAATGAAAGATAAAAGGGCAGAAATCAGTGTGAGTGAAAGAAAAATCATCATAAAATTTTGGAAAGAAGGGAACAGCTACAGAGATACAGCAAAAATAGTGGGAAGACAATATTCGTCAGTGCAAAGGGTTATAAATAATTTCAAATCGACAAGAGAAGTCACATCCATACCTCGTTCCGGTCGTCCATCAAAGTTGTCCTGCAGGGAAAAACGCCATATCGTGTCATTAGTATAACAAGTTGGGTAACCAGACCTACGCTCATGTCAGAAGGGTTTTGTATTCAATTTACAAAATGCAGTCACCAGATCGAATCAAATCAAGAAACATGTCAAAGACAATTTTATTGGAGAAAATATGAAATACGAAGATCATACTATTATTAACAAAGTTGAACGAATTTCGACTTCTGAGGTTTTTGTTATTGTTATACTCATAAGTATCTCCCTATATAATTATTTCAGATGTCCATTCGCGAGGGAGGAAACACAATTTGTTCGAATCCTAGAATGGTTACAAAGCCCTTTTGCTAGGAGCTCTCTCCCGCCTCCTTGACTTGTTTCACTTATGAGCATTAATTGTAGGTACTCATCTTCAGTCATTCATTAAATTGAATCAAGTGTTCAAGGCATGCACCTTAAACGTTGAAGTTTGGAAAAAATAACTCAAAATTATTCAATCTTCGCATTTAAAACAGCCACTATTTTGTTTTACGATTACTGATACCACTAGCTGAACCGATTCTCAAAGATATACATGACACCTATCATTCCTGAAATTTCCATGCAAATCCTAGCAAAACTGTAGTGCTTGAGTCGGTAAAAAGCGCATATTGTTCCATAGCCATATGTTGCCATAGTAATAAATGCAGCGCATATTGTTCCATAGTAATACAGGAAAATTCAAACCGGTATAACTTCGCTAAATATGATTCAATCTTTATGAAACTTTCAAAATAGATCAATCTTATAAATAGTCATTTGTGTACTGAATTTCATAGAATTTAAGGGTACCGTTAAGATTTTATTCCAGAAAACATAAAATCGATAAATCATACTATTACTAACAAAGTTGAGTGAATTGCGACTTCTCACGTATTTGTTGTTGTTGTACTCACCAAGGCTTACATTCCTGATTTTTTTCAGACTTTTCGGATCACAGGTGTCCAATGTGCGCCCCTCGAAGCAAACCTGGCCAAACTAAGACCTGTTTTGAAAAGTTCTCATTAAGACCTTTCATTTGATACCCATATCGACTACTTTCAATGAAATTTTTTTTCGGGGGGTCACTCCCCTATATGGGGAGACCCCCCTTAACTACCTTATAAAATTTTTTTGTAGTTGAACTTTAAAGAGAACACCACTTTACACCTACATACAAAGTTTGATGCTTCTAGCTTAAGCAGTTTCCGAGAAAAACTGCTGTGACACACGGACGGACGGATGGACGGATGGACGGACGGACGGACGGACAGACAGACGGACAGACAGGACGCGATTTTAGTAGGGTTTTGTAAAATTATTTTACAAAAACCTAAAAAATCCACGACTGACTGCATTCCAACTAGCAACTGAAGTCAAGAAAAATTCAACAAAAATATTTGTCCGGATACTGCTAGAAAAATCCTCAAAAAGGCTGGATACCACGGACGAGTTGCTCGGAAGAAACCGTACATTTCACCGGTCAACCGACAAAAGCGCTTTGCATTTGCCAAGCAGCACATAAATGAACCAATAGACTTTTGGAGGAATGTAATATTTTCAGGTGAGAGTAAATATTGCATTTTTGGCATGAAAGGACGCAAGTTAGTATGGAGGAAGTCTACAACAGCGGTCCAAAAGAAAAACCTCCTGCCCACTGTAAAACATGATGGTGGTGGAGTAATGGTGTGGGGGTGTATGGCGAGTACTGGCGTTGGTAAGTTGAAGTTTATCGAATCGATGGATCGATTTGGGTATCTCAACATTTTGAAAAATAATTTGAGGCAAAGTGCTATTAAACTCGGCTTAGGTTCACATTTTTGCTTCCAACATGATTGTGATCCGAAGCATACAGTCGATATAGTGAGGCTTTGGTTACTCTATAATGTCTCAAAAAAGCTACATACACCCCCACAATCGTTAGAGAAGAAAATTCGACAACACTCAATAACGAGTAAGGAAATGTTGAAAACTGTTCTCACTGAGGAGTGGGAGAAAACAAGTGGTGAAGAGACAGCGAAGCTCGTCAATTTGATGCCGAAAAGGCTCCAAGAGGTAATAAAGAACCGGGGATACCCCACCAGTTACTAACTAATTTAAATATGTTTTACTATTTTCTGTTTTATTATTTTTATTAGAAGTGAACGCAGACTTATCCTGCCTCGCTTTTGTACATTTTATCTTAAAAGAGCCGTTATCTCAAAAACTGTAAAAGCGAAATAAATGAACTTACATGTGTCGAATACGCAAGAAATACTTAAAAAATATGTGAAACAAAATCTGGAAAATATTTTGCTTGTTTATGATTTTTTAAAGTTACAAACTGATTGGCAGCAGGTGAACGCAGATTTTTTCTAGCAACTGTAAATACTCACGAGTCATTGAAAAAACAATTAGAAACTGTAAAATTAAATTTTATAGTCTTCACAACAAGTTGCCGAAACGTCTTACCTACCGATCGTCTTTTCTTTTTCTTTCCTGTCTTTCACATTCAATTTAAAAACTGATCTAACACCTACGTTTGTAAAATTCTCGTGATGAGTCTGGCCGCCTGGCCTGTTATAATTATTTAATTGGTTTGTCCATTGATCTTACATTACAGGACCTAATGCCGAAGTATTCTTGAGTCTACTTTCACCAGGTTTAATTACAGGACTCGTAGCTACAG
This sequence comes from Odontomyia ornata, assembly GCA_963969285.1. Lineage (NCBI taxonomy): Eukaryota > Metazoa > Arthropoda > Insecta > Diptera > Stratiomyidae > Odontomyia > Odontomyia ornata. The sequence goes on along the minus strand of OZ017739.1, from coordinate 406,034,612 downwards.
TTCATATATTTTTTTTAATTTTTTTGTAATTTTTTCAGTTTTTAGGGTTTTGTAAAATAATTTTACAAAACCCTACTAAAATCGCGTCCTGTCTGTCCGTCCGTCCGTCCGTCCGTCCGTGTGTCACAGCAGTTTTTCTCGGAAACTACTTAAGCTAGAAACATCAAATTTTGTATGTAGGTGTAAAGTGATGTTCTCTTCAAAGTTCGACTACAAAAAAATTTTATAAGGTATTTAAGGGGGGTCTCCCCATATAGGGGAGTGACCCCCTGAAAAAAAATGTCAGCCGATATGGGTATCAAATGAAAGGTCTTGATGAGAACTTTTCAAAATAGGTCTTAGTTTGGCAAATACACGAAAAATTACACGAAAAATTTGTGTCCCCCCCCTCGCGATTGGACACCTGTGATCCGAAAAATCTGAAAAAAAATCAAAAATGTAGGCCTTGATGAGTATAACAACAACAAATACGTGAGAAGTCGCAATTCACTCAACTTTGTTAGTAATAGTATGATTTAACGATTTTATGTAGTGGCCGATATGAATATGAAATGAAAGTTTTCATGGGAGCAATTCAAAACAGTTCTTAAACTGTCAGTTTTTGCTTCAGTGGGGGCACAGGGGGGAAATACATGAAAAATGTGTTTCTTCCCTCGCGAATGGACATCTGAAATAATTATCAAGGGAGATATTTATGAGTTTAACAATAACAAAAACCTCAGAAGTCGAAATTCGTTCAACTTTGTTAACAATAGTATTATCTTCGAATTTCCTATTTTCTCCAAAAAAATTGACTTTGACATGTTTCTTGGTTTCATTCGATCTGGTGACTGCATTTTGTAAATTGAATACAAAACCCTTCTGACATAAGCGTAGGTCTGTTTACCCAACTTGTTTTTCATTAGCTTCATGTTGAAGCAATAAATATTGCATAAAATAAATAAAAAACCGTTTTGGAACCTCTGTTAAAACTATTTTCCTATTACGATATGAAAATAAAGTGAATTGACGAAGGATCACGTAACGCATGGGTGTGATATTGACCTTGACGATGCAAGCACTTTAGATTCACTACGACTCGGTTGATTGATCAACAACCAATAAGAGTGTGGTTAATATGTTAGTCAACATCACATCAAGTTGACTGGGAGTGAATTGCAACTAGTTTACAGCTACTCTTGTAATTTATACTTTCAATCAAAACAACTTCACTTTCGAGTGATCGGAAGTGTAATTAAAGTGTTTAAACGTTTCTTACAATTACTGGAAAAAGCTCTGATTATAGCTTAGAGCTTAAATACACAAATGCCTTTAATTTCAAGTTCTACGCGAAATAAAAACAAAAACGTTATCTATTAGTAAGAAAAATTTACGTATTTAGGGGTTCGTCTGCAAAGTATTCATTTGTTTATTTTGTCCATTAGCAACTTAAAAGTATTTCCTTTACATCCTTACCATTTCTATTTTAAATACAAGAAACCTATGCTCATTGTATACCATAAGCTTATCTCACTGGTGGTATTAATAATTAGAAATTATTATGAAACGAATCATGTGAAAATTTTATGTTATAATCTTACCAGATGTCTCTTAAAAAAATGGGCAATAAAATAAAATTGATAAAATATTCTAATTTGTATTTACCATTATCAGTGAATGTTGAATTGGTTGTACTCCTTGTGATGACCTCTTTTTGGTGCTATAGTGGGATTTGAAAGTTTTATTGGATGATGTTAATTTCAATTATTATCTGCATAATTGTACGCAATCAGGATGTAAATCAATAATATTTTTGCCGATTAGAATTCTAAACATTCTGCTCTACTCAGATGAGTACAAAAAGCTTACTGCCGTCAAACTTTCCGACATTCTAGCTTAGCTAGTGATACGATCAAGTGCTTCTAATCTTATTGAAATTTAGAATAAAAATTGTTTAAAAGTGAAGTGCTGGTGTATAGTTTGATTTGAAGATGTCTTCATCGTCCGGAAAAGTAAGAGTTGTGTTCTGTATGGCGTTCAAAAATATTTTAAATATTGTTAGAAGTTGATTTGTCTTGAATAAATTTAAATTAATTAAATTAATAAATATAAATTTTGGATTTAATTAAGTATAAATTTAACCCCAAAAAGTGGTAGTTAGGCTCCCAATATTCCTAGTAAGGGTAATGTTTCTAACAAAAACGCAATTAATTTTTCATGTTAAAAATTTTCGGTTTTAATGCATCCTTGCGCAATTTCTCAGCAGCTAAGAGCACCATTGTTATTCAAATTAGATATTGCGCTTCAGTGGTAGTTTTAAAACCGTTTCACCGAAGAATTTGTTGATAGAGCAATGGAAATTTTAAAGGAACTTAATCGTTTTATTTTCACACTAAAATTCAGCAAAATCCGATTGAAATAGGAGAGTGAAATTTGCAATATATTAATTTATTCTTCAGTTTTCTTTGAAAAGAGATTGTTAATGACTTTCTCTGAATAAATTTAGCTCATCTCACAATTTCCATTGTGATCGATGATGCATTAATAATAGGTTCACGGAACTTGTGTTACATAATATTTACAAGCAGCATTCTTTCACATTTTAACAACATTACCAAACTATTTAAACTAATTTTTTTCTTGAAAAGCAGTCGGGCCTTCAAGAAAAAAGAAAATTGGGCTGCGCCTATCAAATAAACAAAATTATTGACTATTCAAACTAGCTTTGAAAATCTATCGTTGATTAACATTGCTTATAGACGATTTCGTAATTTCTCGATGAATATAATCATCCACCATCCTACTATATACTCGTTACTCATAGGCAAGGAATGAGCGTACTCGTACATTACACTAGTAATATTTTAACGAGAACGAAAAGTTTTGATTTGGAGTTGGAGGACGAAAGTGGGATCGTGAAGTGATTTTAATTTGGAATTCGGGAAGAGATTTTAAATTGAATTGCGGGATGGTAATTAAAAATTGGATGGTCGTGTGGCTGTGTGATCTGAGAGTGTTAATTAAGAGAAAAGATTTGGATTAAAAATTGGTAGAGGGAAGAAGAAGTTTAAAGTGGGTGAACATTTCGGTCTTTTAATGGCATAGGGGAGGGTCCATCAGAACAAGCCATCTATCAAACTGTGAACAAGCATGTTTCTTATTCCACTCGTTACATTACACTAGTAATAGTGTCTCTTAATTAACACTCCCAGATAACTCAGCCACACGATCATTCAATTTTTAAATTACCATCCCGCAATTCAATTTAAAATCACTTCCCAAATTCCAAATTAAAATCACTTCACGATCCCACTTCCATCCTTCAACTCCAAATCAAAACTTTTCGTTCTCATTAATCCAAATTAAAGTCACTTCCCAAATTGAAATCACTTCACGATCCCATTTCCACCTTCTAACTCCAAATCAAAACATTTCGCTCTCGTAATCCAAATTAAAATCTTTTTCCGACCCCACACAAACTGACTCCTTTTTAAACGCCAAATTCAAACTCTCCTTCCCAATTACAACCCCGCAATTCCTCCAAAACTCTGCCCGGTGAAAGTTCAATTACCGTTGTCGCCGCATCCCGTTCGAAAAACGCACAGCTGATGCTCTATAGCCAAAACTGACGATAGATACAAGCCATATGGTAGCAATTTGCATATGTATTAGTCGGCCTACTATGGACAAGCTTCCGGTAGCTGTCACCCAACTGCGGCGTTAGCAAATGCTTATATTTCGTCATATATACTATTTTCCGAATAAAAAACGTGCCGTACGCATTCCGTGCATGCTATAAATTCACCTTGTATAGCCCATCGTGCTCCTAAACTTTCCAAGACGAGCAAATGAAGCACATGTTTTGCACCTTCGACTGATAGCTCAGCGTTGAGATGTAAGCAAACTCCTATAAATTCACTTTGGAAGGCGATAAAAACTAAACGGGTATAAGAACTGAAATAATTTTCACTTCACTAGGAGCGCTATTGTGTTCTCCGCGGATCATCTGGATTTCACTGTAGAAATCCGTCTCTAAACCGTACAAAACCTCGAATTTTTGTTGGCACCTCCACAATTCTTCTTCAAGTCGGCCTACTAATGGTCATGTGTGTGGTAGTAAGCGCTGCTGCCATATGGCTTGTATCTATCGTCAGTTTTGTCTATAGCACTTGTTTGCCTGGTTCTTCTCAGCTGCACGCTTCACGACATCCCATGCCGTCGCCACGACAGCAATCAGCTGATTTTGCCAACAACGTCTAGATGCTCACACCATTCTATAGTAATGCAAAAACTACTATTGAATGACACGAATAAATGTTCGTTGTTTTTATTGCCGTATATTGGACAGAAATTACTTCCGGCTCGAAATTCACTCATCAGCAAGTTTTGGCGTGTTTGAATTTTTCACCCTTGATTGCTACTGATGAAAATTTCAGCCAGATGAAAATAAATTCCTAACATGAGAAACTTGCTGATCGCAATAGTGCCGTCATACCACTTGATTCCTTGTTGTTCGTTTTTCCAAAATATGAGACAAAAACTGCTGGGTATAAAGTCGAAGGTCAATGTTTGATTGAAATGAAGAATAGATTGCCGATCAGGATTGATTTAAAGTCAAAAACTTTTGCTTCAATGACGTCTGAAAGTATTTGACTCCCTCTCTCAGGGTTTGGTAGATCGCCCAATTCAAAATGAGTTCTAACCAGGGAACGTTTATGTAAGCCATCACTTACAATCCTATCATCCTGTGTAACCGAATTCACGTTGTTCTCGCCAATCCTACTTTATCTAGAAAGCTTATTTCATCATCTGTAACTTTGAGGTTAGATGCACTCACGTAAGACTTTTTGAGAAACTATTCACTTTCAAGAAAATGCCATTTCAGTCCTGTGGACTAATGCCTCTCAATTTCTTTGCCCACTGGCTATTGATTTCATTTCTGAAGTATGAACGGATCTCGTTTGGAACATTCTTAAGGTTTAATTTCAACAAATCCAATGTGTGCTAGTTGTTTGTATTCCTGAAATCGCCGACAAATATTATTGACACGTGAGAGAAGAAGGCTTTCCAAATTTTTCAACCTTGTTACGGTTGTTGTCTCATATTCTTTTATGTTGTCCTTGTGTTCAATTTCGGAAACCGCTTTTTTTTAAATACCTCCATTCCCTACCACTCTCTCCATCACTCTTTCATCGTCGCACAACGCTCGAGCGATCTGCACTTCATACGTGGGTCATTCAACAAGTACTTAGCCTCACCACCCAATGACGCTGCTATTACAAGAGAGTTTTGCCATCGTGCAGTACATTCAACAAAACTAATGAAGGGAGTTGACTGAAACTTTGACAGTAGGCTACTAGAAGAATGTACTGCACGATGGTAAAACTTTTTTGTAATACCAGCGCCATTGGGGGGTGAGGCTAAGTACTTATTGAATGACCCACGTACATCGTCAATTCCTACGTGTGACACCAGGCAATGCTGAAACATCGGTATAAGCGGCACACCAAATGCTGTGAAGTACTCCTTTCCTGCTCATCTAGTCCGATTCGTGAATAGTTATCAGAGATAATAAAATAATACGACGCAGTAAAAAAAAATTCTGAGTTTATAAAAACTAGCTGTCTTTAAGTATCTCGACGTTAGAGTCTAAAATGCCCTAAGATACTGCATTTTCAATCCTCCGGACTTATCATTAATTTGAATTTATTAAATGTTCCCTAAGTCTTTTCTTAAAAACCAATAATGAGTTTACGTTTTTCACTGTTTTTGGAAGATTGTTGTATATACGCAGAGTATCATTCGTTGCATCGTTCTTTAGTCGATCAGTTCTAGCGTAAGGTATTACAAAAGCATTTCTTGAATTATATGGATTTATTTGTGATACTTTTATAAAGGGGCTTCGTTCCGATTCACTGGAATTGAGACATTTGAAGACAAACTTAGCTTTCTCCATAGTAATGATTCGATTGAAGGTGAGTGCATTTGTCCGTTGATACACTAGTCTTGTTGGAATGATAATTGGAGGGTTTAGAATATTTTTATAGGCTTTATTTAGTATCCTGGATATAATATTAAGGTTTCGCTTTGACAATTGACTCCAAATGACGATTGCATAATGTAGCTTTGTCAGCACAAATGCATTTAATACAAGTTTCTTTATATGCATTGGAAGACCTTCATATCTTCTCAACACTCCTATCATTAGTGCTAGTTGTCGCCTCAAATTATTTATGTGTGGCAACCATCTCAAACACTCTTTGCAAGTTTTCACCATTAATTTTTAGGCCAAACTCTATGTCTTCCTTATTATTCTGTTTAAAAATAATGTATTTTGTGTTTGTAGTATTCAATGCTAGCTTGTTTTCGATAAGCCATGAACGATATTTATCTAGATCCTCGTTGACAATATCCTCCGTCCTGAATAAATAAGTACAGTATCAGCAGCATATAATGTGTGGTGAGCTTTCAGTTCACATATATTCAAATTATTAGTGTATAGCAAAAACAAGGTTGGTCCAAGTATGCATCCTTGAGGAACCCCCAATTTCATTGGTGCTAGATTGCTCAAGACATTATTAACTGATGTTCTTTGGAATCTTCCTTCCAAATAACTTTTAATAAGTTGTTTCGGTTTTCCTTGTATACCACACGATTCAAGTTTTTGAAGTAACAGGCCATGATCAATCATATCTAAAGCTTTCTTCAGGTCCACAAAAATTGTAATAGCATAATCTCCTTTATCAAGACTTTCATTGATGTTTCGTGAGACAGAAAGTAACGCATTGAAAATACTCTTGTTCCTTTGAAAGCCAAGCTGCTTCGGATTTATGATGGAATTGTCCATTAAGAAAGATTTTAAACGATTATTTAGAAGTTTTTCGAATATTTTACTTTCTCAATCTTTTCTAATGTAAGCTTTTCTAGCTGTGAACGCGGACAATGTTTGCCATAGTTTTTATTAAGCTTTCTTTGAAATATTTCTCAATCCGTCGCTTTGAAATTCACCCTGTGATTCCCTCACATAAAACTCGAAGGTCAAAGCTGATGAAATTCGTAGAGGCGACAAAATGGCGAGAAAACTCAAGTGTCAAATCCGATGGAAAATTCGTAAGTTTTTAATAAAAAAAGAGAGGTAAAGTGCCGATTTCATACACGCGATCTTCAAAATTAAAAACTTTATAAACGCGAACGTGTTTTGGAGTGAATTAAGTACAAAAACAAAAACATATCTCTTCAAACCTCAAGCTACAAAACTTTAGCGATGGTTGCTATTGCTTCGGCTCTCGCGACCGGTTGCGGATCCAGTACTCTCTATATCTATGTACAAGCAGCATAGGCTGAGATAACTAAGCGATTATCTCCACCTTACAGTGGAATCTTGATGATGGACATTTAAAGTGCTTGAATTTAATTTTATTGACTTTTTGGAAATATTAGGGTCAGCTGACCAATATTCTCGAAACGCCTCCATAATCACAATTCATCCTATCGTTTCTTAAAAATTCAACATTTTTGAACGTCATTGAGTACTAAGAATTGAAGCGCGTTTCACTAAGGACAACAATATCTATAATTTAAGGAGATTCACATACCGATGCAGTGTTGCAATCGAGTTGACGTTAATGGATATGAGACGAAGCCCGTTTCTGGGTATGTGGCTGTGTGATAAGTTAGTTGGACACAATCTTTAAATTGAATTTGGAAAATAGTGCATTAACTCTTCCAGTCTTGGTGGTTAGTGTCAATGGCCACCTATTAAGATTTCGTTTTGTTGATGCAGTACCACCTATCGGATATTTGCTGATTTATTGCATTTCTATGCATCTCATGTGACGGTAATTCAGTTCTTAATTTCTCTCTATAGCACAAAGTTCATCAGAATGGAGATTAGAATATAACGTGCGCTTATTTGTTTATTTCATTGTGAAAGAAAATCGTAGAAAAGCAGATAAAGAAGTTGTTTTAACATTTGGGTTGGTTTGTTTGATAACATAATTTGATCGCTCAACAATCATAATAGAGTTATCTCCGGTTTGTGTGTTTGTGACGTTTTATCGTGGAAAATATAAGGTGGTTATCGTTGCTCACCACCATGATGATCGTAGCTGTTATTAGTTCTCCTTGTCCATAAGGATGTTTTAGTCTTTATTTTACTTTTTACAGTATGTCTCGCAAACTTACGGACGAAGAAATTCTAAATTATTTGTTGGAGGACATACCTTATGGTAACGAAATTACCTGTGACGAAGAGTCCGATCACGAGCCAGAAGATGACCAATCTATTGACATGTTTTTAGATGACACAATAGGAGAAGATCAAGAAATGGATTCTCTTGGCTTTGATGCCGATGATAATTTGCATTTATCTGGTTTTCCTTTTGCCTCAGGAAATTTTGAAAATCCCCTAGCTCCAGCCAGAACTCTAGCTTCCACCAGCCATACAATTAACGTCCCAAAGTGAAAAAAAAACTACAAAATGGACTTGCCGCGTGAATGCACTGAAACTGTTGGAATACCAGTACACATAAATTCATTAGGAGATGTGAGTCCTTTGCAAATTTTCTGCATGTTTTGGTCCAGTGAGTTGCAAGAAATATTAAGCTTTCAGACCAACCTATATGCTACACAATCTGAAATTACGATTGAAGAATTAGATGTGTTTTTGGCATTGTATCTGGTGATGGGGATAAAAAGCTACCGAGCTATAAGGATTATTGGCCTTCCAGTCCAGACTTACATGATCCCTATGTACCAAGATTTATGGCATTCAACAGGTTTCGTTGGGTTTTGAATGTTATATCTGAATGATAATAGCCTTGCACCTGATAAAAAAGACGGAAACTATGACAAGTTATACAAAATTTGACCCTTGCTAGGTATAATGCAAGGAAATTTTCGCAAAAATTATAAACTGTCTGAGTATATTGGCATAGATGAGAGCATGATCAAATAAAAGGGTCAAAATTATTTGAAACAGTACACGCCTGCAAAACCCATAAAACGTGGTTACAAAGTCTGGATGGAGTGTGCTGAATCAGGTTATTGCCTAGATTTCGATATTTATACGGGCAAACAAGGCGATAAAGTTGAAACTGATCTCAGTGGAAGGGTTGCGAAGAATTGTTGTGGGCACTTGAAAGGCAAAAACTATAAAGTTTATTTCGACAACTATTTCAATAGTTACCCTTTGCAAGTAACCCTCAAAGAGAATAAAGTTTGGGCATGTGGGACAGTCAACTCAACAAGAAAGCTATTACCCAAGCTAAAAGACGATAAAGATTTACAGTGGAGGCTATATGATTTCCGTATCAGTGATAGCAAAATCAGTTTGCTAAAATGGAAAGAAAATAGACCTGTTTTCATTTTGTCGAATTATCTAGATCCCAAAGACGTGAGAACAGTCACAAGAGGGGAACTGGAGAGAAAGTTGAAGTTCCCAGTCCGAACTCCATCAAAGAATACAAGAATCACATGAATTATTTTGACAAGTTTAATCAGCTCAAGGGAAGCTATGCCATAGACAACAAATCACACAAGTGGTGGCATTGTATTTTCTTCCATTTCCTAGATTGCTCGGTTACAAATGCTTTTCTAATTTACAAGGAACTACAATTTACTTCTCGACCAGATCTCTGCTCATTCACCTCAAAAGAATTTCGCCGCTCAGTATATCAAGGACTTCTAGCTCCATCATTTGTGAAACTATGAGGGTCAGAACCATTTTGCAGTAAGCAGCAGTATCTCCTAAGCCAGTGGCTCTAAAAAAACACAAACCAACAGCTCCAAGGGAGATTCGCCTTGAAAGTAACCGCCATCAACCTGAACAATCCTCTTTAAAAAGGTGGTGTAAGTGCAGCGCTTAAAATGTTCCAGTACGTATTATTTGACAACGCAGCATCTGCAAAGTTCCGCTTTGCTTGCGCAAAGGAAAGACTTGCCTTCAAGAACTCGACAAAAAATAGGTCTACTAAGTTGGTTTTGTGGTTACTGAATAATTTGGGTGATGTGTGAATTATAAAAAAATAAAATTTATCTCAGCTGTCTACAGTCATAGTGGTCATCGTTACTAACCACCATTTTTCTCGAGAGTCCTTTACAAAAAAAAATATCTGATTATATTTTTCAAATCTACTAATCACCTGTAATTCTAAAATGAACGAAAATGAATTGTTTTTTTTTATCTAGGTAAAAGTGTGACGGAAAGGGTTAATATCCCGACTTTGTTTATTAATTTTATTATTTAAATTTTCAATATTATGTAATATTTTGATCAATAGCTCACGATTGTTGGGTTGAGCTTTTACTGTTGACCCTCCGGTAATGGATGCATATAGGGATTTCGTTTGGTGTTTTATATGGTATTTAGATTTTTTGATTTGATTGTAAACCTAGGTAGCGAGACTAACCATAGCATGATCCAGAATAATCCTCCTTGCAGCAATTCCAGCTAAATAATTTTTCTTTAGGCCCCGTTGGATCCATTTGGTACCATTAGGTGCATGTAACTTTCTACACTTGCCGTATTTGCACTGTATGACACGGTTTACAGCCGGGTGGCCAAATCTTTGGTAGAGAAGAATGTGAAGGCACTCAAATCTTACGACTTGAAAGTTCAAGTATCTAATCTGCTGAAAGGTACTTGGACAGGTGTTTGTAGAAATTCGCACCGGAAAATTGGCAGCATTATCTTTTCAGCAGATGATCTTCTTGCCAGAAATCTACTGACCTTAATAAGGTCACGTTTAGAGGTAAAATTTCTCATTGGCGAGAATTAACGATATAAGAACTGTCACTTGTAACTTGACTGCATATGATGAGTTATTCGCATTTATCATCTACGTTTATCCCCTTACTGCATGAATTATTAAATAGATGAAATAATTTTTTTTTTTGCAAAATAGGGTGTATTTAAACTTACATAGTGAGATCCAATTGAAATCAAAAATATTAACTTATATATTAGAAATTTTCACACGAGGCCATGTATGGCTATTCCATGTGAATCCATATATGGCCTCTTATGTGCTTAAGAAAAATTTAACTTATATTTCGTGAAACTCCATGAAACAATTACGTTTATCATTAGAATAAAAATACGCGTTACATTTTTCACACTAAGTGAAAGAACGATATTTTGAGCAATACTGGCACATTCTTCTTCTTCGTAGCACGACAGCCTCTCTCGGGCCTTCGCTCCCTGCAAATAGCGCCTCCGACTATCTCGGTCCATTGACCGCGTCCTCCAATTTTGAAATCCGAGCAGCGATGAACAGTCTTCGTCGACCGAGTCAGACCTGTGTTTCCTCGGTTTTCCCACTGATCTCCGGCCTTCAGTTCTCCCAACGAATACCTTCTTGGGTATCCGTTGTTCGTTCATTCGATTAATGTGGCCAGCCCATTACCGCTTCCGCAGTCTTACAATCGTTGAGACCTCCGGCTCGTCAAAAATTTCATACAGCTCATGGTTGTAATGAAACGCCATTGGTCGCCGTCTAGCTTTGCTCCGATTATTCCCCTCAGGACCCGTCGCTCAAAGGCGTTCAATATATTTGCGGATGCAAAGGGTCCATGTTTCACACCCATATCATAACACAGGTCTTATCACAGATTTGCATACTTAGAGCTTTGATTTCCTATGTGTGCAGTTGGTTTTCAAGATCGTCAAAACTGAATAAAACATTTTATTTACGAGCTGTGTTCTTCGGTGTATTTCGTTTCTTTCATTACCGGTTCTCGTCATTTTGGCCCCTAAATACACAAATTTGCTGACATTTTCGATACTGTACTCGCCAAGTGTGATATTTAGTGTGTTTGAGATATTTTTCCTTGACTGCGTCATGAGATTTGTTTTATTTTCATGGATTTGTAGCCCTACTTGTTTTGCTTCGCTGTCGAGTTTCAGGAAGAGTTCTTTGGCAGTTGTTAATAACCGTGATAGAACGTTGATGTCATCCGCATAGGATTCTACTTGGCTAGACTTGTATAGTAATGTACGTCGTGGATCGACAGGTAGCTTCCTTATGACGTACTCCAGAGCCAAATTGAATAGCAATAGGGCCAGCCCATCTCTCTGCTTTAGTCCGATATTTATGTCAAGGGCATCGGTGAGTTGGTTATTGATGCGGACTTGGGAGGCCGTCGACGTCAATGTCATTTTGGTAAGACGGACTAATTTGGCTGGGATGCCAAAGCAAAGCATTATTTGGTACAGTACGTTACGATCAATACTGTCGTATGCTTGCTTAAAGTCAACGAAAATTTGATGTGCGTTTATGTTGAGCTCCCAGTATTTTCAAGTACCTGCTTGACTGTGAACAATATGTCTATCGTTGATCTACCTGCTCTGAAACCACCTTGATACTCCCCAATAATACTGTTGGCATAGTATCCGATTTTATTTCTAAGATTTTTGAAAACATTTTGTACGCCGTACAAATTAGTGATATGCCTCTATAATTTTTGCACACGCAAAGATCACGGCCAGGAACAATAAATCCAGAACCTGAGTGTCGAATCCTAGGTGCACTGCTATGACGATTTTCAAGGTTCGCAGTCAGGAACAATAAATTCAGTATGACGAGTCCTTGATAACGAGTTCTAGATGACCCCTTGTCGAAATTGATGGCCAGGACCACACGCAGCAGTCAATAGGGCAAGGGTTTTGTTGCAGTTAAGAACAATTGTAGGAACTTGAGTGCAAACAAGATCCGGCTCAACGGACCAATGTTTCGGCACGAAACTGTGTTCTGCAGGCCGAAATTTGTATTAATGGAGAATCCTCAAATCGTACACACCAAATATTATTGAAGATTTTGGGAGAAAGCTTTGGTATATTCAATTGTTGTAGAATATAACAAAACAAAGGTATGCTGAGAAGGAAAAGTTGGGAATGAAAACGCTTTGTTCTAATCAATAGCTGTTTTACAACTGATACTTTATTTGTATATTTCAATGATGCTTATATGTTATTATGCAAATCAGTTGAACTCGGCATACGATCGGAATGTTTTCAGCATATGATATAAATAAAAAATTCAAACTTTGTCACCAAAATCGAATTGAAATTACTGACCCAATTACAAGTATAACAGAAATTTGAGCAGTAAAACAATATTGAACTTAATGAAATTTTATGCAGTTCGTGCTGAAGAGAAAAAGTGAATATAATGAGCTTTTGCGCAAATGGAATAAGTTAGCAAAATTGAAATCATTGAACTTTAAGATTAACTTGGAAAAATTAATTGAATTTGATTGTTGACTATGTTCCGGCAATAGATGAATCCGTCACTCATTAGGTGCATGAAGTTCTTTGCACTTGAAAGCATCGGCTGGCTTCACCACTGCAAAGGCGCACCCATCTTACGGCCTGAAAGTTCAAGTACCTCTTCTGCAGGGGGCGCTTTGACTACCGTTTTTCGAAATTTGCACTAAAAAAAATGGCAGCAATATCTTTACAGCAGATGATCTCTTCTCTGCAAATCTACTGGGCTTGGTAGCTTTAAAAGATAAAATTTTCAACGGCGAGACCTCGTGACCATTAGAACTGTCACTTGTAATTTAACTGAGTACGGTGAGTCATTTGTGTTTATTATCAGTTGATGATCTAGCATTTTAAGTATTCTTTTTTCCATAGTTCATACAGCTGACGCTTATTTTTCGCTACAAATCTTCACAAAAATCATCTCTGTGACTTTGATGCCATATGAAATCATAGTTTCCATACTTTTTTGCAACTTTTCCCTCAGTTCCACACTGCTGGAGCGGATGGCAATCCGATTTTCAAAGTATTAGGAGATTCTATAATATTTTTCTGAACGAAAATCAAATGCAATGCTAGTTGCCGTCCTATTAATATTAATATCTTTAGCAAGACAAGTTTCCGTTACGTGGATAGATCTGAGTCTTCTGAAAATAGCCAGAAAATTAAAAAAATTATGAAAATGTCTTTTACAGGCCAAATTGTTAGAACTATGATATAATGTTGCCTTGTTAGAAATATTTTAAGATTTGTTTTTCAATATTCTTTTTGTCGTGAACTCCTACTTAAATAGAAAATAATTCCTGTCTCCTTAAAATTTATATCTTAAATTAATTTTCAACAAAAAATCATTTTTCGGATTGTTGGAATTAAGTAGCCTTACTAACACAATTAATACTAATTTCAGTTTATTTATTATATGTACATTGTAAAATAATGTTTGGTCATTTTATTACAATAACTAATTTAAGGTTTTTTTCTAAAAATATTTAGGCTCTATTATATAATTTCAACTTGATTGATTTATGCTTGCAGAAATGCGCAAATGTACTCGATAACTGGTTTTGCAAATAAAATTACTTTCAATAATTGCGTTGCGCTTCTAATTTTGCATATTTTAGTACACCATAGCGCACAGCAAAGAAATTAAATTTTGCAAATGTTTAAACCAACAGATAACATCACAGACTCATGTTACGTTATTTCGTGATGTGCTTGGACGCAAATATTTGCAGTGTTTATATATTTTTTATTTCGGCTGAAAATCTAAAACGATTCTGAAAGTTGTTTATCAAAGAAACGAGTATAAATGTGTAAATATATTTGGATCGATGCACTGGGGTATATTGTGAATAATTTAATTGAAATTAGTTAGCTCACACAGCAAATGAAACCTTGTAGAAAACAACGAATGCATCGTATTTACAGTTAAAATCAGAGAGAATTATTAATAGATTTCGTAACTATAATTTCAAATATATTTATATTACAATAATTGAGTGAATTAATTTTAATAAAAAATATTCCCATTTTCTACAAAAAGTCTAATTATTTTAAATTTTTGTTTTAATCATTTATTATAGGTAATAAAATGCAGGGCTGCAGTGGCTTGGGCTCCAAAGACACCGTTATCTATAGAAGAAGTGGAAGTTGCACCACCTAAAGCTGGTGAAGTACGTGTGAAAATGACTGCTACTGGAGTCTGTCACACTGATTATTCTTTCCTCAACAACATTTTTGTTCGAGGTGTTCGCTTTCCCATAATTCTTGGGCATGAAGGAGCAGGAATTGTTGAAAGCGTTGGTGAAGGAGTAACAAAGTTTAAGCCTGGTGATCATGTTATTCCATTGTACGTTCCCCAATGTTTTGAATGTCGTGTTTGCAAGGGGAATAAAACCAATTTGTGCGAGAAAATTGTTAAAACACAGCAGCAATGTGTGATGCCAGATGGGACCAGTCGATTCAGCTGTAAAGGAAAAACTGTGTATCATTCAATGGGAACATCAACTTTTTCGGAGTATACAGTCGTTGCAGATGTCTCATTGGCCAAGGTAATTATTTAATGTTAGTTATGCGATTCATATTGCAGGTTGATTTCTTCTTTTATTCCGCCTGTGATTTTTTTAAGACGCGTTTCGACTCCATTCAGCCATCTTCAGTTTCTCTTGAAATATCCTTCAAAAGAGTCAAAAAGCATTTTTTTTAAATAAACATCAAAAATAAATTCCTTTTTTACCCTCACAATAAATATGTTTGCTATATCACCAACATATTTTTTAATCAATTTCAAGGCTAATTTTATGAATAAGCGCACAATCATCACAATACTTTAAAATAGAATTTATTGCCTCTCTTATTTATTGATACGCACAAACTGATAATAACGCTATTTAAACAAACAGTAGTAATTCGAGGTAATATCAGTCTAGAATGGCAAATTTCATTGAAATCGAACGAAAGACGAGAAAGCTTTCAAGTTTATGGTCAGCTGATAAGAACGAATACCGAGCTAAATCTGTAGCAGACACACCCCTGTTTTTGACCTACCATACGTTTATTATCAACGGGGAGTAAAGACATTAGTTCAATCTGTGTTGATATGGAGGTGTAACCCAAATTGATCGTGCAAATTATTTCGCCGAAAGCTCTGTTTGAAAGCTTCACAAAATTTAGGTCAGATCACCCGAATGTGTTGATTGCTTCTTCAAATTTTGTGTTCTTACTAAGGAGATACTCGTATTTTAGCATCTTTGGTCGATCCAGCAAATCATTATGAATGTATTACCTTATTTTACCAAAAATAGAATTGAATGTAAATTAAAAGTTCATTCATGAGTTTAACATATTAGTAAATAAACCAAATTAAAATCGTGGAAAAGTATACAATTGATTAATTAATTTACTTTATCAACCCGGCGTGAGCACAGTGAAAAAGTAATACCGAGTGTCGGGTTAGGTCTAAGTTTATTTTCAAGATCCAAAGAAACTGTGATTTGATAAAATGCTAATTAATTAAAGGTTTGTGAATAAATATGAACAAATTGGTGATTTAATTTTATTCAAATAAACGAAAAGCATACGAAATGATAACAAAAGAGACACATTTTGTTTTATGGCAAGATAATGTTAGCAAAAATAAAATCTCTTTAAAAAATTTAACCCAATGTAACTCCTCTAAATGTAAGCATTAAAATAACTAGCTATAACAAATATTTTTGAACTTACAAGTCCTCACTCTATCTATCTATCTATCTGCACAATCTTTACAATACAAAATTGCATGCTCATTACATACATATATACTCCTCTTTATTGCAGCTCTGACATGTATGACTAGTTTTCCTATCTTTTTTAGCAGGACAGTCTTGACATCTTCTTTTAACATTGGAAACCTTTGCATATGGCTCCTCATCAGGCTCTCCCAAGCAATCTTTTATTCCATTTGGGGCAGTCTTAGCAATTGAGCTACTTCCTTACGGTTGTGGAAATGCTCAAGAATAAGAGGAACGCCCAAATTATTTAAAAATTTACGCCGTTTTATGCTACTTTTATTATTATTATTATTGTTGATTATATGCGCATTAATTCCAGACATATTCAAAATACCATAAAAAAATGGTCAATGGCATTTTTTAGAATTACGAGCTACACTATAAGTGGAAGAAAGTTCGTCAACAACATCTACCCCACCTTTAGTCACATTATAAAATGTGTTTATCTCAGGCTTTCTTTTTTCACTGGTGGATTCATCAATCCTTTTGTCGTGATGTAAACTCGACATGACCAAAACTACTTCGTTCTTTTTTTTCGGAATATAAGATACTATCATAAGATCTTTCTGAAATCCAAATGTCGATGAAAATACGTATTTTTGACGTGTCTTTGAGATTCTACGTCTAGCAGTCGTTGCGTATAGACGTGTTCTTAATCGCTCCTGTCGATGACTTTCACAAATTAAAATAATTTTTCAAAACGTCAATTCGAAGTTAATTTAAAAAAAAACCCATTACGTCGTCGAATTATTCGAACAATTTATTGAGTATCTGGATTTTACTTGCGAGGAAGTCTCAAAAAATACAAAAAAGAAGAAACGTTTTTTTTTTCACCGGGGCATGGGGGAGCCCGACGGCTTCCCACCGCTGGGGGACCAGGGGCCAGGCATTGCAAATATGAAAAAATCATGAAATGAAAAAACAATAAAGAAAGCTTTGAGCATGGGAAGCGTGTTACACTTCCAAGCGAAGAATTGGAAGAGTAACCAAAGAAAACGTAAGAGTTACTAGAGAAAATAAGGAGATGAAACACAGAACTCAAAATTTGGAGGAAATGATCCGGAACTTAATAAATGTCAATAGAACAAAAGTGATGAAGCCACAAAATACGTCAACAAAAGGAGCAGCGACAACAAAGAAGACGAACGAAAAAAGAAGCGACAACAAACAAGATCGAAAAAAGTAACCACGTAAAAGGCTCAACAAAGAAGTAAAGCAATATTACAAGACACAAAAAAAGTCAACAATCCATGATGCTGATATACCACTTAGCAAGGGAGGAGCAAGCGATTGGGCAGATTACTTTGCTGTACTTGCTGCGATGAATGACGATATGGAAATCGAGATGGAGTGCCAAGAAAACATTGGTAAAATTAATGATTCTAGTGATGATTTCATTGAATATTTAAACTCAAAAAATAAGGAGAAGAACCCAACTGGTGTCTGCTGGTTCTCCTATTAAGAATAATAAGATAACTGAGAAAATTTCTCCGATTAATGCCTTTGGGCAACGCGAAGGGGATATGATTCGGCTATTGGCAGCCGAACATAAGATCGATAATTTCGAAGTTAAGAGAGTGACCACTGATAAACTCACAATTAAAACAAAAACACTGGCTGATTTCAAGCTAGTGAAAGATGCTCTTAATAGTGTACAAGCTCCCCACTTCACACACACACCAAAGGCGGAGAAAATCAGACCTTCCTGTTGAAGGGCTTGGACTGTGGGGAGAATATAGTTGATTTTCATGAGATATTACACCAGCTGTTAAATTCATTAAAGTGAAAAGTTTTTCTACCAGGAAATCAACTGTTGAAGGCAAAATATTACCATTTTACTTGGTACGAATTTTTAACGATAGCAGTCTAAGTACCCTCCAACAGGTAAGGTACTTGAACTTTAGAGTTGTGAGGTGGGAGCGTCTCCAAAAAACTAAGGTCAACCAGTGTTGCATGTGCCGGAGATTCGGTAATTCGTCTGCCTAATTGTGCCATGCGATATCGCTGCGTTAAATATAAAGATAATTATGCCTCCGGTGAAAGCAAATTGGCTCAGATGGAGCCAAAAGAAAAATTATACTGTGTTAATTGCGGTATATTTGGTCATCCAGCACCATATCCAGGATGCCCTCGGTATATGATGCAAAAGTTAAATTTCCCCCAAAACAAACCCAAGTACATAGCAGTGCCTTACCTGCCAACTTCATTAAACCCGGAGTATCATTTGCACTTATTGCTACAGGGTCAGCAGACAACAATGTAAATAAAATAAATAATATAATGTAAGTTGCAATAATGAGCTACTTCTCAAAATGTACCAACAGCTTGAATCTCTTTCAGATAGAATAAATAAGCAAGATCAAAAAATCAATTTCGTTTTTCTACGTTTAGGCCAACATGCTTCAAAATTGTTTGTCATCCAGTCACATTCCCATGGATAGGATTCGTCTCATCTCGATCAATGTCAACTCCATTTTTACTATACATCGACGTGACTATCTCCTTGAATTCATTGTTCAGCAAAAGCCTGACATCATGTTTCTCACTGAAACCCACCTCAATTCATGGCACTCCATGACATTCAAGAATTTTGAATTCGTAAGAAACGATAGGGGAAACGGTGATGGAGGATGTGGCACCAGGATATTGGTTAGAAGACCACATGTTTGCCAAAATATTGAAAAGTCGAATTCAAAAACTTTGAATCGTTTTGTTATCTCTGCTGCAACTGGTAGAATTGCTCTCAAGTTCAAGGAGTAGCTCAATTCCTTGTTTAAAATACTCGAATTGAACAAGCTACATAATTCTTATATTCTTGCTGGTGACCTGAATGCCAAGCATACATCATTGCTGAACACTAAAAAATAATCCCAGAGATTTTTTCCTGAAATTGTGGATAACAGGGAACCAAATACAATACAGGTGCAATCTATATGGGTGAGAGTTCTCAACATACCCTCAGACAAATTCATATTTGGATCTCTGCATTGCCGATGCAAGACTTGAATTCAGCTTTAATAATCCTCAACGGAAATTGCAAGTGCTTCCTTACGGTAGTGACTATAACGCAATCGTAATGGAAATCATCAAAGGGATAACGTCTTCCTCATTCCAGTTTAACATGAAAATCATCGGTTGAATTTCAGAAAATATGATTGGAGGAGGAGTGAGGTCAGCAATCATTGGGCAGAAAAACTAAGGCGTATTAGCCCACAGGACCCAGATGGCGTTTTCCCGAAAGTGAATAGTATCGAATTTTGAAGTCGCTAGTGATGAGATAAATCTTCTCGATAGGTCTGGTATCGAAATTGGTAGTACGACTCCGGATAGAAAATGAAAAAGAATTATATGTGATGGATTGCATAAACTTGCCCTGATTGGAGGACATTTTAGCTTGGTTCATCTACCAAACCCTCAGAAAGGGAATCAAATTCTTTCAGAGGTTGTCGAAGCAAAAGTTTTCGACTTTCAATCAAGACTGAATGGCGAATCCCTTCTTCATATCGAGCTTGAAATTTATTGATAATTTTGTCAGCTATCGCCATCCTGTGCAATGTGTTATACGGAATATCGTTTGTTGTTACTGATGGAAATCTAACGACAATGCGCGACTTCAAGTTCTTGAATGGTCTACAGCAGGGAACAGTTACTGCGCGTCTACTTTTCTCAATATTCATTCGCAAGCTATTGAACGGCTTCGATTTTAACGCCTCGCCAATGCAATCATTGGTAGCATTTGCTGATGATCTGATCATCTATACGGCAGACCGAAAAGCTACAAGAGTTTAACGCAATCTTCAAAATATGTTTAATGATGTGCAGGTCTACACCGTCAATTGGCGAATGAAAATCAATGCGCAGAAGTGCAAAACAATTTTATTTCGGACAACGCTGCAGGAGGCCAGTCAAAGCCTGCAACGTAATTGGAAAGATTTCCACATTACGGCTGGTGAGGGTAGTTCAGAGCGCGTTCCGCAGAAATCCTGTGTTCAGTACCTCGGTGTTCATTTCAATCTGTACTATACTGAACACGTCAAAATCATTCCTGATACATCGATGAAAAGGTCAAAATTATCTGTTACAAGACCCTGGTTGGACCAGTTTTGACATATGGATGTCAGATCTGGTGCAACCAGAGTGCCAGTATTATAGAAAGAAGTTTTCGAAAGGAAATGTCTTCGTGCATGTACTGGTTTGTACAGAAAGCCTGAGATGGATTGGAGGCACTGCTTATCGAATCGAATAATTTATCAAACTGCTAAAGTAACGAGAGTCTATATCTTCATATTGAAACTTCTTCGGAATCATATCGCAAGATCTGTAACTATGAGTGGAAACCCTTGGATTTCACAGCCGTTCCGTGTTTGGATATGAATCGATATGTTTTTGATTCTGACGGTGTCCCAATTATATATCACATATATCGACGGGCCACCGATAAGAAGATAAAATACCCTCCGAATTTGAGTTTACGAGACCAACAATTCCAATGGAGATACTCATTTGCTAGATTTGTTGAGGCTGGTCGAGCTGGGACGGAGCAATCTAGGTATTGGTGGCTAAATGAGACGTCTAAATTATTCATGTTTATTTTAGGTAAATTTTTCGAGAGAAATTTACCTATTGCGGAGAGCATTATATATATATATATATATATATATATATATATATATATATATATATATATATATATATATATATATATATGGGATATAACGAAATTTGTGACCACGCTAGAGGTTGCAATTTTGCTCCGATTTTCACCAGATTTTCAGGAAAGGTGTGTTGGGTAAATATCTCGGTTAAGTTCGTGAACCAGCTATATCGGCCGGGCAAAAACAAAATGGCGGCCATTTTAGACGAAAAATCGTGATTTCTGTTCTGACCAAAGTATAGCTCCGATTTGAATGAAATTCGGTACAAAGGTTCACTGATGTATGTGATGAATCTCACAATAAAAAATCCAAAGTCGGTACGGCAGAAACAAAATGGTGGCCGCTCAAATGTCGGAAAACGTGCAAAATTTTGTTGTTGTAATAGTGGTCAAAGCTTTCAACGGATTTTCATGAAATTCGGCAGTTGAATAGAAATTATAAGTATCTAAAGAATCACGTGAAAAAACTGGAGGTCAGGTCACAAAAAACAAAATGGCGGTCAGTTGAAACTCAAAACTTCAAAGGCTTCTAAAAGTTGCAATTTTGATTTTACGTACATGAAACTTGGTTTCAGGATAGACATTTCTTAGATCTACAGACTCAGCTATTTTAGTGATCATGCATGTGCAAATTTCAAAATGGCGGCGGTTTAAATATGCGTTTTTTCAGGTTTTTGTGGCCCTCTAGCGGTCACATTTTCCAGCGGATTTTGATGAAACTTGACATTATGGATCTCTGTAATATGTTCTTGTATTATGCAGAAAATTATTAAAATTGAATGAAAAATAAAAAAGTCGAAAATTTAAAACCCAATATTTTTACCTGCCATTTTCACTAAAAATTGAATTATTTTGCCCTGTCTAGAGTGAAACTCCGATTTGAACGAGAATTGGCACATTGATTGATGAGGTCCTAGCCCAAAGAGATTTAAAATTGTCCAAAATCAAATGCATGCATTCAAAATGGACGCCCCCAAAGGTCAGGAACAAGCGCAATTCGCTATTTTAGTAGCAACTGAAATAATGAATTTTTTTCATGGAAACGTTTTAAATGACTTACTCGTATCTTGAACGTATTTATAAATCAGACTATTTTTGAAATATTGTAAAATATTTTCAACAATCCCCTTAAAAATTATAAAATCGCGACTTGTCTGTCTGTCCGTCCGTTTGTTCGTGCGTCACAACAAGTTTTCTCGCAAACCACATAAGCTAGAATGAGGAAATTTTCTACGTAGGTCAAAAGTGGTGCCTCTTGAAATTTGCAGGGTAAGAAAATATTTTAAAGTGTTTAAGGGCGGCCTCCCCATACAGGGGGGGCGACTTAAAATTTTTTTATTTCTGTAGCCCTCTAGCAGCCAAGTTTCTCAACAGATTCCGACAAAACTTGAAATTATAAGTTATCAAGGCAAGCTAATCGAATTTAACTATGCAAATCGGTTGACAAATAAAAACTTCATTAATTTACAGCTGAATATTTTTAGCAGCCGTTTTCAATAAAAATTCAAAATGACGGCCCCTGGTGGTTCAGAAAAGAATCGAAAATGTATATATTAATGGCAATGCAAGTGCTGATTAAACTTTTATGGAAATCTTTTGAAATTAATTATTGGAGCTATTTAAGCCGACAAGTTATCACCTTTGTATGGTAGCCACTGTGAAATGTATAAACAGCAAATGGAGAAGGGCGAAACGAGTATAAATATGTTTATAACAATTTATTACCCGCCGATCCATACGTGTGTAACTCAATTTAATTAGCAAAATATTTGCGCCTCTATGAAGTGTCTCCAAATACGAACGGCGGCAGATCCTTTTTGTTAATAAAAACCCATGTAGTGCTACCGAAATTGCAGTAAGAAGTTAAGTAGTAGGCAAGCCAAATTCTTTTCCGAAACCTTACGCTACATACGAGAAATTTACCTTTCCGGCTGGTGTTACCAACGGGGATTTTTTTGTTTTGTATTTTCCGCTGTATAGTTTTGCGTTTCAGCTCATTATTGCTACATATAGTGTTGTTAATTAGGTCTTAACATATTAGGTATATGATAAGAGTTCACTGTTGTGTTAAAATTATAAATAAGTCTTAGTAGTGTGGGTTGGTTTTTTCTCCTTTTTCCGATTGAATCATAAAGTACGTAATAATTTTAATTAATTTGAATTTGACATTGTTTTTTTTAATTTAACTATGTCATTAATCTAATTCTATAACTCGTTCTTGAATTTGTCGTTCACTAATTGAAGATTTATTTTGTTATTATTTACCCGCATGCACGTATATTACAAAGACTAGTCTTTTAACTCGGTTTTTCGCAATTCCGTGCATCAGATAATTTCACCCGAACTCATCGCCAGAACCCGTTTTGTCTTCCACTCAGTTGCTCGGTTACAATGCCTATCCCGTTCTTTGCACGGTTCCTCCCTCTGGCCACTTCAGTCTTAGTCTTCACTGGAACTGGTTCTCCTCAATATTCAGGGAACCGTTACTCATTTGCCGTGTGCGGATATTTTTACTTGGTGTAAGTGATTCAGATTTCGTTGCAGTTTTCGCCGGCGAAAATGATAGTCTGTGAGGATAGTCTGTGAGCAAAAAATAGTTGGACTACTATTTGAGTTGCGTTTGTCGTATTTTAGAGTTTTGCGTTGCATTGTTGTCATGATTTTTCACTTTAGAGATATTCTGATAATTTGCAGACGTTGCCCTTGACTGCATCGGTGAAGAACATTTTCTAGTTTCTGCTCATCATTTTCTTGTTTAATTTCTTTTTAATTGTTTTTCACGGTATTACTAACTCCTGTTGTGTTTTCATAGAAGCTCCTCCAGCAGTTTGCATGTACGGACTGCTCGATTATTACACGGTATACTTGTTTTGGAAAAATCGCAAATTTCTATGTCAATCGACCTGGCCAGAATTGTCGCAAAGTCATAGTGTGCGCGCTTTCATTTAACCATGTGTAAATTGCGATGGTCGCACAACTATCTTGTCTTAGTTTGATCCATCCTTTACTCCTAAATTCACTTCGGTCGAAGCAGTGAGCATGGTCCTCATATACACGGCCCACCACATTTAATTTTTTTCATAGTGACGTCATTGTCATGTACCAAAAAAAAAACTGAAAATAATCCGTGTAAAATCCTGGATGGAAATAAAAACCATGCCCCCATGTCACAAATCTCTTGATTACCTTATAACTACTCATATTTTTCTTTCGAGAAACAAGAAAAATCATTTTAATTTATTTCTAAAGGCATTTCTATTCACTTTTTAAGTGCAATAGACAAAATTTCTTTTACTTCACAATGATAACCGTGTTTCCTGTTAAGTCGTATGCTTGATAGTTCTAAGTAATGGAATTTCGTTTATCGGAGTTTCTTTAACTTAACTTAAAGTCCCGTTAAAATGAAAATGAAATATTTGCACTATTTTGAGATTAATTCAAATAAATGCACTGTGGCGAACCAATTGTTTATGTTCTCAAAGCTAACTGTCAATGAGAAATAATAGTGGGTTGTTGCGGCACTCTTTGTTTCTTATGGTCGACATTGTGACGTGACTACTATTGTGGCGGACAATATGTGCGAGTATGAGAACCATGCAGTGAGTCGACCGGATTTCAAACCTGTTGCTTACGCAAGCTCGTTAATGAGACTAATCGAGAAGGGGTAGTACAACTATCGATAATTGTTATCAAGTAGATTCAATTGACAGAATTAAAGGAAAAGCAGGGAAAGACATATTGAAATAATTTTCCTAGAAACAGCATTTCGTATAGAATCTTATTAATGTTGAATGATTTCTCTATCTTGCAAGCCTATTGGTAAAGAAAATTATTTCTTCTTCTTCTTCATAGCACTACAGCCCCTCCCGGGCCTTCGCTTCCCGCAAATAGCGCCTCCAACTGTCTCGGTCCATTGACCGCGTCCTTTAATTTCAAAATCCGAGCAGCGATGAACTATCTTCGTCGACCGAGTCAGACCAGAGGGGCCTTCAGTTCTCCCAACGAATACCTTTTCAGGTATCCATTCTTCGCCCATTGAGATTCATGTGGCCAGCCCATTGCAGCTTTCGCAGTTTTACAATCATTGAGACCTCCGGCTCGTCAAAAATTTCATACAGTGCATGGTTGTATCGAGTTCGCCATTGGTCCCTGTCTAGCTTCGCTCCAGTTATTCACCTCAGGACTCGTCGCTCAAAGGCTTTCAATAATTTTTGCGGATGCTTGGGTTAGGGTCCATATTTCACACCCATAGCATAACACAGATCTTATCACAGATTTGTATACTTCGAGCTTTGTTTTCCTGTGTATGCACCTGGTCTTCAAGATCATCAAAACTGAATAAAATATTTTATTTGCAAGCTGTATTCTTCGGCGTGTTTCGTTTCTTTCATTACTGGCTCTCGATATTTTGACGCCTAAATACACGAATTCGCTCACATTTTTGACACTGTATTGGCCAAGTGTGATATTTTGTGTACTTGAGATATTTTTCTTCGACTACATCATGAGCTTTGTTTTATTTTCATTGATTTGTAGCCTTACTAGTTTTGCTTCGCCATCGAGTTTCAGAAAGAGTTCTTTCGTAGTTGTTAATGACGGTGACAAAATATTGATGTCGTCCGCATAGGCTACTACTTGGCTGGGTTTGTATAGCAATGTACCTCGTGTTTCGACAGGTAGCTTCCTTATGACATACTCCAGAGCCAAATTGAATAGCAATGGGGCCAGCCCATCTCCCTGCTTTAGTCCGATATTTGCGTCAAAGGCATCGGTGAGTTCGTTATTGATGCGGAATTGGGAGGTCGGCGACTTCATTGTCATTTTGGTAAGACAGACTAATTTGGCTGGGATGCCAAAGCAAAGCATTATTTGGTACAGTACGTTACGATCAATACTGTCATATGCTTGCTTAAAGTCAACGAAAATTTGTTGTACGTCTATGCTTAACTCCCAGCATTTTTCAA
The DNA here is from genome assembly GCA_963969285.1 of Odontomyia ornata. NCBI lineage: Eukaryota > Metazoa > Arthropoda > Insecta > Diptera > Stratiomyidae > Odontomyia > Odontomyia ornata. The sequence continues at coordinate 406,008,482 of OZ017739.1, read as the reverse complement.
GTAACTGCTTGACAGTGAAAAATCGGCCTATTGTCAATCTACCTGCTCTACAAATACCTTAATACTCCCCAGTAATACTGTTGGCGTATGATCCGATTTTATTTTCTAAGATCTTTGAAAATATTTTGTATGCCGTACAAAGTAGTGATATGCTTTTATAATTTTCGCACTGTAGCTTGTCACCTTTATTGTGGATAGGGAATATAATTGACTAGCTCCATTCTTTCGGCATATGTTCTTGTCGCCAAATGTGCTGGAGACTTTGTGATTAGCCTTATGAATATTGCTGCCACCACATTTGATGAGCTCCACTGGAATCTCATCGATGCCCGACGCTTTATTATTCTTTTGGGCTTTGATAGTGGAACAAACTTCATCCAGAGTTGGTGGGGCCAATGGAATATATAGGCTCCGATGTTCTAGAGCTGTGTGGAGGGTTAAGGAGGTTCTTGAAATATTATGCCCATCTTTCCTTAATCTTGGTTTCATCAGCGATGATGTTGCCGATGTCATCACGACAGAGCGTGGTTTTGGGCTGATAACCACGTTTGGACAAAATGGCACATTATGTTCGGGCAGTCCCAAAAGATCGTTTGCGAATGGCAGAGATAGATTATCATTTACCTTGACTTGTGGGGAGCGGTTGGTGAGGAAACTTTGCATTATTTTGCAAAGGTAGTAATGAAATTTATGGGTTTCGGCTAATTTGTATATGAGTTCATGTTACCACACAGAATCACATGGTTTCTTGATGTCAAGCAGGACAGCAACTGTAGGCACTTTTTTCCTGATGTTGTCAGCAATGCTGGACTTTAAGATGAGCAAAGGGTGTTCTACCCAAAGTTTTTGTTGGCTGGCGAACTGGAAAGGAGGAATAATATTCCCGACAGGGAGGTGTTCGTCAACAAGCTCTTTGAGCACAAGCTTGAAAATCTTTCCAGCCATAGAAAGGAGCGAAATAGGGCGGTAGCTATTTGAAAAGAGGGGCTTCCATTTTTCTTTAGAATAGGGGCTTTAATTGCTCTCTTTCATGTGCTTGGAAAATACGGATTGAGGAGGTAGTGGTTGAACAGTCTTGAAAGAAAGGGGGAGAGAGTGTCATTATATCTTTTGAGTAAGATAGTAGGAATTCTATCAAATCCGAGGGTTTTTTGTTGTGTCTAGAAAGGATAAGGGAGTTGATTTGGTCGGGTGTTGTGAACGACAGACTGCTTATGGGGGAAATTGGCGAGGGGGATTCGAGGGATTGAGAGAACATGTTAGGAGAATGTATGTTTTCTAGGGCATAAGACGGTTGCCTGTGTAAATTTGAGATGGAAGCGTTTACTAGGTTTTCCGAGAAGGTCTCAGAGAGGATTTTTATAGTGGAGTGTGCAGAAGGAAAGTGAGTGGGAAGGCCATTGGCTTTCTCCACAGGGGATTGGTTTTATTTTAGAATATGTGGAGAGTCAGATGAGGATTTCTCCAGGCTCGGTCAGACTTTCCGGAGTTCTCGGAAAGTTTCTGACACTGGATTTGCAAGTTTCACGGCAATATGCTGTTGAATGAGCGGATTGATCTCTAAATGGATCTTTGTCCTCAGTTCGTGAATTTAATTTTTTTAAACTCAAACATCGCATCGTATCGGTGCCTGAAAAGGCGCCTTCGGAGGGATTTTTTGCGCAGTATGTCGTGTCTGATTTTTGGTGGAAGGGAATTTATGTTTTTATATCCAAGTTTTTGCTTTAGAGTACACCATAGTATACTGAACTAGTATCCACACTCAATCAACCCTCCGGAAAAATCCGAACACAAGCCGAACAAGTGAACCGTAAATCTTCGGTAGTAGGTAGGTAGGTAAACGCTGACGCGATATTGGCGCGAATATAAACATGTGCTTCGATGAGTGATTTTAGGATTACCATATATCAAAATATCAATGAATTTGCAGAAAAACAAATTCGTTCCATGCAATCTTTTAGTTTTTTATTAGGATCTGGCAGCACTCCCATGTTCTGAAATGCGTAAAAGAACACGTGCGTCGGAAATTTTATTTGCTTTTTGCTTTGTTTCTTGAGCGCGCCAGGCCTGGGCTCAGCTGTCGTGCCCCGGATTAGCTGACGTTCCCCTGGGAAAATTCAAAAAGTGTGCAACACAAGGTAAATGAAAGGAGTGGGTACTAGGTGAATGTACTATGGAATACACGAATCGACATACGCCTGAATTAACTCAGAATATTTGTCGACTATGGCGTCAATACCTGGAGGTTGTCAGGAAGGATGTGGGGGGTGAGAGAAGAGCTTAGAGAGTCGTTTGCCTGCTGCTAGTCAACTTTGTTGCAGTCGGGTGATTAGATATAATTTGGGCAGATCGCAAGATTGGTCATGGTCATTGATCCCAGGAACCCTTTCTGAATAGGGAAGGATATTGGGGTTGTATTTTATTTTAAGACTGTCACTTTGCTCATAGAGTCCTTGTCTTGATACGGTAATTTATTCTGGCATATTATCCCATTTGTTGTTTTTGTGTTTTCACGCAAGTTTTCTGTGATTAGATAAAAATGTATTGGTGAAACTACTCATCACCCCTATTCAAGTAGATGGGAACTACCGATTTTAAACGTATTCACTTTTATTTTCAGATTGACAGTAAAGCGCCATTGGAAAAAGTATGTTTGATTGGTTGCGGAATATCGACTGGGTATGGTGCGGTGCAACAAGCGGCAAAAGTAAGTTTCACCATAAAATACATAAATAAAATCCATTAGATGCACTCGTGCCCCATATACACAATACGCCCATTTCGTACGATTTTATGAACTCTGTCACTGTGTTTTAGCAAAACAATCTTTGGTCCATATATCATTTCAATATCTCACTATTGTTAATTGCAAACTTTATCTTAACGTATTTCGCGAACATTACTCGTATTTACGGTTTAACTTTACACTAGGCCGATAAGATTATTAATAAGAGTATTGAACTGAAAAACATGCAACACTTGTCGCGATTACAAACAATATGAATTGTGTATTTGTTCTGCAACAGGAATTTCTTTTTCTTTTACAACTCGCGTAGATTACTTGATATACGATCATACAAAGCTGGTAGGATGTAATAAGTTTTAAAACAAGCACCATAATAAATTTTGTCGCCTAAAATGTTATATCAAACCCATGAATTGTATTCTAACATAGAGTGCAATAGTTCCTAATTGATACGTACGAGCATGTTAGAATAAAAACCATTTAATTAAAAATTTGCAATTCAACTTTCCAGGTAGAACCAGGCAGTATTTGTGGAGTATGGGGACTAGGTGGAATTGGTCTTTCAGCGGTAATGGGATGCCGCAATGCTGGAGCTTCCAGAGTATTTGGAATTGATATCAATCCCAGTAAACGTGAAATTGCCGAAAAGTTTGGTTGTACTGACTTTATCAATCCACTCGATTATCCTGATCAAAAATTGGAGGATGTTTTGATGGAGAAAACTGGTGGTGGATTTGATTATACTTTTGAATGTATTGGCAATATAAACTGCATGAAAACTGCATTCTATTCATCGAATCCTTCCTGGGGTCTCAACATTTTGATTGGAATTTCGTCATTTGAAAAGGAGTTGGGCGTATTTCCTTTGGACGTGATTTGTGGCCGCACGCTTAAGGGGACATATTTCGGAAGTTATAGAGGCGTAGAGTCTGTGCCGAAATTGGTTCAAGAATATATGGAGAACAAGATATTTGTGGATGAATTGATTTCTCATACTATGACATTGGATGATATCAACGATGCATTGAAATATATGGAAACCGGAGAAAGTATTCGAAGTGTAGTGCATTTTTAAAGGATTACTTAACACTTAAATTTATATTGTGTTCAAAGTATAATATTTAAATTTGATTTTTATCAAAGACTTGCTTTTCATTTTCAATACAAACTATATAATTACAATATTGTAGTTGCTTTCAAGAAACAAGAGATGCTAATGGTAGGTTAAAAATAAATCTAATCATTTATTGCACATGTGCGAAATATTTTTTTTTTTGGATTCCGTTGAATCTAAAATTGCAATTGAGTATTTTTTGAGTACTACTTTTCAGGATTTCTAACCCAACTTTTTAAAAATGTCAGTGGTTAAGTATTTCTTAAGCTGTCCAGCGCCTGCATTTCGCCTTGCAGTTAGAAATATTTCATGGAAGGTACGTTGAAACAATTTTTAAGACATCTTTATAATTACATAAATTTGCATTGACATAATTTTCTGAAGATTTCATAGTAATCTCTGCTTCGTGCTTTATAACTGAAAGACAGCTCGGAACTTGCTTTGAAAGAAATTTTTGAGAGATATACAAATATTAAGTAATAATTGAAAGACGGGTGGAAGAACATTACTCGTATGATGAAGTACAATTTTATCTACACATATCTATGTGTAAGGTATTTGTAAATTTGTTTTGCATTTAACCTATACTTTCATAATAGTGTGAATGTTAACGGCATTGGATCACTGGATTAATTTGATAAAGGCATTATTAATATCATGGAATAGTTGTAGTGAATTTAGAGTTTTCAATAAAGTCCGTAAAGGACTGCAGCGATGGTCTGCTGCCTCGGCAGAGGAAGATGGAGGTATTTGCCGAGAATGCCCTCGTCCGGAGACGCGTGAATGCGCTGGCAGGCTAGCATTGCGGTGTCGTGGGGCGGGTTCGTTTCCCCGGCACGAGGACCCACTACAAAAAATTTCGCATTCACGAATTGCTTTCAGGTCAAAAAAAAAGGCGACCGAAGTCGCAAAATAGTAGATAACCTCACCGAAGGAGATGTACTTGTTACAAGAACAAGTGAAACCTGAGAAGAAAGGCGAACTTGGGGTGACCTCGTCGTTACCCAACGAAGTTCATGGCCCACAAATGAAAGAGGGGCAACCGGGTGGTGGTGGAGCCCCTTCATACCCACCCAACCGGAATTAATCCATTGATAGCTTGTTGAGGTGGCCAGGTATTCCTCTTCTGAGTGGAAAACTCATACAACTTGAATTGTATGAACCTTCCCATCAGAAGGGGAGTACCCCGGTGACCAATTTATGTCATAGAATTATACAATTGGATTGCATAAATCTATGCCATAAAAAGGCACTCTGTTTGGGTCACTCAACCCATAAAGTCACCTGAAACAAAAGAGGGAACTAATTTGTACCCGGCGGCTGGCTCATATTTTGGGGTGGAAGCCTGCCACCGTACCGGGTCCTATACCCGATTGGAAAAGACCGGAAGGGAAAGACCGATTTTCACCGTTTAATTCATCATTTCGTTTTTTATTCGAACAACGTTAATGTAACGAAATTGCTATATTTCTACAGTATGATTTTTCTATGGCAATCAGCACAGCAATTTATGACACTATATTGAAAAGCATTTAACCATCGAAAGAGGGAAATTGATACTAAAAGAAGATTAAAATTAGAAGAAAATTCATTTTACCTCCAATTTCCTGTATTATTATAATTATTGTGGTTAGCTCTTGTAGATGCCATTCTTTCACTTTTCATACATTATGTTTCAAAAATTTTTAAATGGATTTATACGAAATTAATCATTATTTCCTTTTAAAAAACGATTTTTTTTTTCATTTTTGGAATCATCTGTTTGGATTTGAGATTTGTTTTATACTATTTCATATTAACAACTTATATGGCTATATTTTCGTGCTTGACTTTATGTTATTTCTAAAGAATTTAAATAATACACAAATAGATTGGGAATGAACCAACATAATCCTTTTTAATGATTCATTTCATTTGACTGGCAACGATATGAAGAAGTCGATAAAGCTCTATTTGAAATAAGTGGATATGTTAAAGCGAAGACACTAAGGCAGAAGAAATATCTTACTTAATTTCAACCGAATTGTTGAACATTTACAGGAATAGTTGTCTATGAATTTAAACACAAATATCACATCAAGTGATAGTGTAATATCATGAATGATAAACAAGGTAACAAATGACAGTACGCTTACGAAAAGGAAATCATTAACTTTAAGATTCGTTCATATTAAAGGAAATAATTATTATAGCTCCGAAAATGGAACTTAGTGCATATGATTTCGGAGGACTTCATCTTAACGCTTACTGAATTCTTCGTTTACATAGATTGTTTAATCTTCTCAACAAGGTTTCCAATATTGCATTACTTTATCGTTACGTGGAAGATACATCGAATTCGAACGTTCAATAAATTAAATTTTTATATATATTTAATATAATTTTCTAAATGGAATAAATATTAATTTTTATATATATTTGCTATTTTAAAAAAATTAATAAATATATAATTATAAAAATGTTAAGAGGGTACTTACAGTACCTTTCCCTCGACGACGAGCGCTCGTTGACGATTTGGAGGTAAGCAAGTCCTGGAATTTTTGGTAGTGAAGATTCGCGTTTGTATATCAAATATTAGTACACGAGTATTAAGACATAAAATAGATCCTAAGGGTGTATAAAATCATATAAAAATTCAGCTATCAAAGTGTAAATACATATAGACTTCTTTGAATATCACAACCGTATGGTCTTCGAACGTGGTAATGCTCGCTGCTACTTATTCTACTGCTTTTAATGTTTAATATTTCGTTTTCAGTGGCGTCTTGAGTCTCAATTTTATTCACAAGTTTATCGATTTCCTCAGCGTTTAAACTTTTGATTGTTTCATTCCACGAATTGTTAGTCTCTCTAGATAAGTTATCAGCTTCTTTATATGCAATCCGTTGGTCACTATATGGATTGAGTGATTTGGCTAATTCTTCTGGATCTAACTTTTCGGTGGATTTATCACTCTTTGTTGAACTATGTTTGAATACACAATGCGCCTTTTTGCATCCAAACGGTGTGTTTTCCCAGAAACAGGGAGTACGGTCCCGCCGTTTCCCAATCAACATGTGCCGCTCCGTACAATGAAGATCTTCACATCGGCCTTCCAACCACCTGTTACACATCACTTCGTGACCTAATGCTGATGGCTCATGGCGATATTGACAATTGCCACCGTTTTTACAGGCACTGTAGTAGAAAAGTAGCAATCTGTGGAGTTTTTCCCGCTGTGCATCAACAGGATGGTAGAAGTTATCTAACTGCCAACAACCCTGAAATAACGGCATATTGAACTTAAAATATCAAACAAAGACATATAAAGTAATGGACGCGAAATGAGCTTATTTTCATCCATACGTGAGTGAAGTACTTTTACTACATACATGCCTTCCTCTCGCATGCGAACTGAAATCCCCCTGCCTTTCACGCCGCTAGAGAATCCCCACATTCAAGTGGCTCTCTATTTGCTCTCGCGAAAATCCCACTCCTCTTCGACCTTAAACCCCGAATTGTCACCAAAATATCAACCATATGATTGAAAACATATGATTTGTGAAAATTCAACATTGATGGGAAACATCTAATCAAGTTGAATTTGAAATTGTACACAAAACAATTTTTCCAAGATAAACCGCGTTGAATCTAGTGCAAAAGCGTTGCAAATGTGATAATTTAGCAAACTGAAAAGTTTGTTACGGATCGCGAGTTTTTTTGGGTCGAAAAATGAAAAAAAAGGAGTGACGTGTGTGGGACTATAAAAACAGCTTTAGGCAGCATGTCAGGGACGTATCCTTAGTAGGGCAAGTCATCTTCAATCTTTTATATCGTTCAAGTTAGAATACCCGCACGGAAAACTGTTTTCGTTCAAGATGCGAAAATTAGTGGGAGACGTCACGTCACATTTATATGAAATTCGAATCAACAGCTAATAACGCGCCAACTTCACCCCACATGATAAAGTGCTTCAATTCTCTCGATGCATTTTGTATCCTCTCTCTCACATCTATGGTATCAAAGCACTTTTTTCACAAATATATTATATTCCTCCACAAACACGATATCGATTCAAATTTCTGATTTAATTTTCTCTAATATTAACTAGCACTGTATGAAAATAATACTCATGCTAATAATTTTGAAAATTATGTTCAACTTACATCCACCTTCGATTTTATTTTGGTTTTAAAGGTTTCCTTCGCTGATGTAAATTATTTTCACTATAAATTCACAACTTTATATCAAGAGAATGCACGACACTAAAATGGCCACCATGCGTACTTTCCTACGTTCACTCGCCTTCCTCTCACGAGGATTTTGTGCAACTGCGAACGGAAATGGCGGGGCCGAGCCATCGCATATGGCAGCAGCGCTTACTACCACACACATGACCATTAGTAGGCCGACTTTGCTGGCTAACTTACATGGCGTTATATGAAGAATTGTGGAGGTGCCAACAAAAATTCGAGGTTTTGTACGGTTTAGAGACGGATTTCTACAGTGAAATCCAGATGATCCGCGCAGAACACAATAGCGCTCCTAGTGAAGTGAAAATTATTTCAGTTCTTATACCCGTTTAGTTTTTATCGCCTTCCAAAGTGAATTTATAGGAGTTTGTTTACATCTCAACGCTGAGCTATCAGTCGAAGGTGCAAAACGTGTGCTTCATTTGCTCGTCTTGAAAAGTTTAGGAGCACAATGGGCTATACAAGGTGAATTTATAGCATGCACGGAATGCGTTCGGCACGTTTTTTATTCGGAAAATAGTATATATGACGAAATATAAGCATTTGCTAATGCCGCAGTTGGGTGACAGCTACCGGAAGCTTGTCCATAGTAGGCCGACTAATACATATGCAAATTGCTACCATATGGCTTGTATCTATCGTCAGTTTTGGCCATCGAGCAACGAGACAGCAAAAGTTTCGTTTAATAGTGCCATCTATGGGTGAACACGCGGTGGTGATAATGCACACTCGTTTCGGTTGTTTTTAAATTCTAAGTCGTCTTTTGTAGATTCGCTTAAGTTATCAATTGAAAGCAATTTTCGTTTATAATGATTAGGCGTAATTAAGTGGGAAAAATCGGAAGAATTAGACAAATTTTAAGGGGTTTAAATGATACAATGATTTTAGCGTTCATATAATTTAAAAGGTTAACCGTTTCGTTCTAAGCATTTGTATCCCGCGTTACACCGCAATTTGTTAAATTATATTCAAAAGATATTGTAGTAAAGTCACTACACATTAAAATATTAAACAGTTTTAGAATTTTGTTTCCCGGGAGTTAAGTACAAAAGACATTTTCTGGACCTATTTTCCATGCAAAAAAAAAAACAAAAAAATGAGTGTTGCGATGGGGAAGGTGACTGAATCGACTGAATCCTTGTTAAATTGAGTTTGTGCTGTGTGCCTGTGTCAGCGCTGCTTTTAGAGCCATAGCTCCTAGATTACTAGAGGGCAGCTAATTTTCTCGTGATCCCAAGGCAATGCGGATTGCGAAAAAGGAGCTGAAGGATATTTCTGTGTATCATGGGTTGGCTTCGGCGTCGGGACTAGAGATGGCGGACACTAAGAGAAAAAAAACACAATTGATAGACGGACGGACTGACTTATGTCTATGTTTGCCTGGAAGTATACAACCTTTGCGCGTTTTTGAAAATATATGCGGACGGACAAACAGAAGTGACTAACTATCTATCGGCGCAGGTCTTTCGCGTGGTGTATCCCCACTTCTTTTCCCGATGGATCCGTTATCAAGTAACGGTTAGGTCCCATTACCTTCTTTATGCGGCTTTTCAAGAATCGCCTGTCCAGCTTGGCGTTGTAATGCCCCGCGGCGTCACTTTGGCGGAAATTTCGCCGGAAAACTTCATCTCCTTCTTTGAAATTAGCAGATCGTGACCGGAGATTGTACTGCGCTTCATTTGCACTACCTGCAGCCTTGATCTTCCGTCCGATTTGTTGGCGGAGGTCTCCTAAACGTTCGTGGGGCTCCAGCGCAACGACGGGGTCTCCCAAACACTTTAATTGCCGTAACAGTCGGTATGATTTACCGTGGCAAATCATGTGCTGTCCCAAGGCGGCAAAGTAAGGGGCGACACCGGTGACGGAATGATACGAGGATCGCAGGGCGCATGTGATGGCAGACAATCGCCGATCCCAATCCTTTTGAGATGGGTGGACGTAAGAACGGATCGCGGCCAATAGAGTGCGGTTCAACCGTTCTGATGCGTTGGACTGAGGAGAGTATATGGGCGTCAGTTGGTGTTCAACGCCATACCGCTCAAGTAGGCTCTTAAACTGCCGAGATCGGAACTGTACTCCATTATCTGAGTACACACTCTCTGGAACACCGAACACATGGAATACCCGGTTCTCTAAGAATTTCACGATCGATGGAGTTGTGAATTCACGGATAGGTTCCACCATTGGGAACTTTGAGAGCTGATCTAGAACGACTATAGCTCCGATGTGTCCCATGGAAGACCGAGGATATGGACCGAGTAGATCGATGTATAGACGCTGGAATACGCGTTCTGGGACGTTGAGTTGACCCATAGGAGGTCGAAGAGGCTGGTTGGGCGCTTTGGTGCCTTTACAGGTCTCACAGGCGCTCACGTAGTCTTTGACCTGGGATGCCATTTTAGGCCAAAAGAAGTATTTCTTGAGTCGCCGTAATGTTCGACCGTAACCTCCGTGGGCACTTAAAGGATGGTCATGTGCGCGGAAGATCAGATGTTGTGTCATTTCCTCCGGTACCCAGAGTTTCCAAGACTCTTCTTCCTGCCATGGATCACCAGTGGCGTATTCATTTCGTCTATACACATAGCCGTCTATTACCTTCAAATCAGGCAGCTGTGTTTGTTGGGTCGCTATGGTTTGCCTCAACTCTTTGTAGCTATCTGATTCGAAATGTGGGCTGTCCAAATCTATTTCGATGGGGTCCTCGTCATTTATTGTTATTTCGGCTCCCTCTGGGGAAAACATCCGTGAGAGAGTGTCGGGTACGATGTTCTGGGTTCCTTTCCGATGTTTGATGGAGAACTTAAACCCTTGCAGTTTAAGAGCCCATCTGGCTAGGCGTCCACTTAAATCTGCCTGGTTCATCAACCATTGTAGTGACGCGTGGTCCGTGATGATCTCGAATTGGTGGCCCTCGATATAAGCTCGGAATTTCTTCACAGCCATTACCGCTGCCAAACATTCTTGTTCGGAAACAGTATAGTTTCTTTGGGCCGAATTCAGCTTATTGGACATGAAGGCGATGGGAGCTTCTTCTCCTTCGTCGGTCAGTTGCACCAGCACGGCTCCTACTCCATGTTGACTTGCGTCACAATGAATGGAGAAGGGCTTCGTGAAGTCGGGGCTGTGCAAGACAGGAGCTGATGTGAGGGCTTGTTTAAGCTCTTCAAATGCCATTCGGCTGAGTTCGGTCCAAACGAACTTCCCCTTCCGCAACATGTCTGACAGGGGTGCTGAAACTGTTGCATAATTCCGAACAAACCTTCGGTACCAACCGCACACACCAAGGAAACGTCGTAGCTGCTTCACAGTTTTTGGTAAGGGGAACTCATCAATCGCACGAGTTTTGTCTGGATCCGTTTTGATAGTGCCATGTCCTATGACATGTCCTAGGTATCGGACTTCTTTCATGACAAACTTACTTTTCTGTACGTTGATGGTGAGTCCCGCCTTACTGATGTGCAGGGCTACTTCTTGCAGAAGTAGGAGGTGTTGATCGAACGTTTCCGTGATGAGTAACAGATCATCGAGGTACACGAACACTTGGTGTTTTAGGTGAGGTGGGATGACCTTGTCCATCAACCGAGTCATCGTTTGCGGCGCGTTACACAGGCCAAAGGGCATTGTGACGAACTGATATAATGGTCGTCCAGGCACTGTGAATGCGGTCTTGTCCCTCGAGCCCTCGAGTGGAATTTGCCAGAAGGCGTCTTTTAGGTCGAGACTGGTGATATAATTGGCTTTCGGCAGTCTCCCTAGTATTCCATCGATGAGTGGAAGAGGGTACGCGTCCTTGATGGTAACCGCGTTTACCTTACGGGCATCAAGACAGAGGCGGACTTTACCTGGCTTCACAACCAAGGTTACCGGTGATGACCAAGCACTTTGGGACTCCTCTATGACCCCCAACTCGAGCATCCTATCTAGCTCCGCATACACCAATTTCTCCATGGCCAGTGAGATGGCGTAGTGTCTCTGTTTAATCGGTTTACTATCGCCAACGTCTATGGTGTGTGAGACTAGGGTGGTGCGGCCGAGGCCTTGGGTAGCGTAAGATGGGGAAGCAGCAATGGATGCTTCCAGGCGTTGCCGTTGGTTAGGCGTCAGGTCATGCCTATCAGGAGTAGAAGTGATTTCGTTGACATTTCTGGTTTTTAAAGACAAATCGGTGAATAAATCGGAGGCCAGTCCAAAGCGAAGGACGAAATCGACACCAAAGTATACATTCTGAGTCAAAGACGGGATAATGTAGAACGTAATATCCTTCGTCTGACCCCTGAACGTCACGGGTGTGGTTAGTTTACCTCGTATAGGGTGTTTGGTGCCATCAGCTGTACTGATTTCAGTGCGCCAGGATTTAATCAAGGTCGGATATTCTTGGAGCACCTTCGAGCCAAAGCTCGAGGCAAGACAACTGATACTGGCACCCGTGTCGATCAATGCAAACACGGTCTCGCCCAACACTTTAATTGGATGATAAGGTCTGATCTCATTCTCAGCAACCTCCGAGATGTTACAAGAGTTTACGGATTGACGGCAGATGCGCATTCTCTTGCGGAAATCTCGCCAACCACGGGTTGACCATTTTGTCGTGCGCGGACGGGAAGTGACTACTTCGGAAGCAAATATTCGCTCTCGAGCCACCCGATATTCCTGCAGTCGAACATGATAAGGTTTTAGCGTGCGTATTTGAGGCTGCCGGGGTTCTTCTGGCAGTGACTGCGGTGGTCGCTTTAATATTGTCGTTGGTGAGGTCTCCGGAAGAGAGTGAACATCCGCAGTCGTAGTGGTCATGGCTGGTGGGTTAACGTCAGGTTTGTTGGGGTGAGCAGCTGACTGAGGAGCTACTGCTGGGGCTTCGAGTACCGCTGAGGTGGTCGGGTACTCTTTTGGCCGTTTTTTCGCGCGGCACATTCAGAACAGTCCGGGAAGTAAGTGTCCGGCTTGCCGCAACCGTAGCAGAAAACCTTACGCTCTGCTCGGCATGAAGTGAACCGGTGTCCGGTTTGATGGCAATTCCAGCAGGTCGTAAGACTTCCCACTGCTGCTACAGCAAGATGGTCTGGGTCCAATTCTTCCTCCAGATCTATGGTGGTATAATCTGGGGCCAATTCCGCGATTCCTCGTCGAGGACCCGTCCTGGCTAGTAAGTATGGCCGGTCCCGTAGGTCTTCCTCAAACCCTTCTATACGACGCACATTTCTCAGCAGGGCCTCCATACTCTGTGGATCGGAGTTCACGATATGGCGACGAATCTCCGGCCTTAGATTGCGCTTTAGCAGGCGTAATATTTGGGTAGAAGACAATGGCTCTGACAACTGGTCATTCAACCGAAGGATATCGGCTCGATATTGATGGAAGGACTCGTCCGGACGCTGCCATCTAGCATTCATCTTGTCCAGTACCAATTCGTCCATGTCGACCGTAGGGTATTCCATGCGGAGTACCTCCTTCAACCGTGACCAGCGTATGGATGGTGGGGCTGAATGTATTCGCCAATATGTCTCCAGTGCTGCTCCCCCAAGCAGCATTGGCAAGTATCCTGCGAGCGCCGTGCGGTCTCCTGCTAGCATCTGCTCAATCAGTGACTCCACCTGACTTATGAAGACTTCCACCGTTATAGTATTGGGTTCCCCACTGAAATGCAGATTCCATCCCTGGATGATGCTGGGGATCTGTGTCGGCTTCAGCCGATACATGTCGTGTGGATGGAAGCGTTGGTCCGGCGGAATCACGGGAGCCTGATTTGGTGGCGGTGCTTGGCTCAATCGGGGCCGGTATGCTGGAGCCAACGGATTCATTGCTGCACCTGGCCGGATCCGTTTGGGATCACGCCGCGAGTCTACTGGGAAATCCCACGGATTTGGGTCCGAATCCCACATAGGAGGAGTTCTTTGCCGGGGTGGTGCGGGGTTCTCTCTCTGGCTTTCTAGCGAGGCTAACCGGGTGGACATGTCCTGTACGAGCGCCATGAGGTCTTGTAAAACTGTGGCTTCCACCGCCACAGTGGATCTCGCTTCTTCTGCAGGCGGAACTGCTTCAGCACTGTAGTCTTCCTCTCGTGCATTCATTGCCGTGGATGGAAGCGGTCCGCTTTTGGGCACAGCTCCACTTGCACTGGAGGACTGAGGTCGTTCTGTTGCTGGCTGGGCAATTTCTAGAGGCTGACGACAGAGCGGGCACGTGGATGAAGTTTGCCGCAGTTGGACCAAACACAGCTGGTGTAGCCTGTGTCCGCATTGCAACCTCTGGCTGGTGATTTCATCCATGTCCTCGTGACATATTGAGCATAAGAGCGCTGGTCCGGCATCCGACCGCAACTTTCTCCTCTCTGGAGTTCTTTTGGTGGGCATTCTAAATAAAGTTTGTTTTCTTAGTTAAATACCTAGATAAATAAAAGAATTGACTAAAGGCTACAATAACGCTATGAAATAAGTAATTAATTATTAGAATACAAGAGTAAATGTGAAAAAGTAAGGTAAAATATATGCTTATCAAGTGGCCGTCAGTGGCGAACTATACCAGAACCTCACAAAGAAAGTATAAAAAAGTTTTAATTACGTTATCAAAAGTTATCAAAAAATATAACCGGTCTCTCCCTTCCATCCTTCCTCCTAAGTATGGACACCAATGGCACAATCCTTCTATGGCGTTTCAGGGACACTCTCTTGTGGCACCATGAAAATCAGGGTTCAGAAGTGATCCCTCATTAGCAAATCTCTCAAGTTACAACTTGTTAGCCCAGGGTGGGATTCTAATCCACAAGCAGCGCGTGTCTTGTCATGGATAGTCATGGATTAGCTAATCAGCCAATCACATGAAATCAAAATCCATGTAATTTAAGACACTTAGGCACCGCTGGTTTGGGGAGCGGATCAGAATCCTCCGCAAAGAGTTGTCGGGATAATAACTTCCGAACACAAAAAGGGACTCTAATATCATTTGGCCTTACTAGTTATACAATGGTGGTAAACCACCAAAGTATAATTCAAAAGCAGGACCAAACAATATTCATGTCCAAAGACAACACACGTTCGAAGGTTATTAGGCTGCTGGGGCACGATCAGTGCAATTACCCTCGGGAGCTATCTACCCGCCAATAATCTAACACCTAGTGGGGACACCTAGAGACGATGGACTGTCTCGTGCTCACGACTGATGATACAGCCGGGCATTTCGGGCCCCACGTTGGGCGCCATTTGTAGTGAGTCCTCGTGCCGGGGAAACGAACCCGCCCCACGACACCGCAATGCTAGCCTGCCAGCGCATTCACGCGTCTCCGGACGAGGGCATTCTCGGCAGGAACCAGCACCTTCCTCTGCCGAGGCAGCAGAACATCGCTGCAGTCCTTTACGGACATTGAAACTCTAAATTCACTACATAGTTACTTAAACATGACCATATTTTACAATTGCAAACTGAACTCCTCGAATTATTGGCTAGCACAGTAATCTAAATCACTGAATTTGCCCTTCATTCTCCCATGCCATTTAAAAATTTCCATTGTTATACCATCTAGTCGAATTTCAAATAAACTACGAGTTTATATTCATATGAGTTGTAGTGAATCAGATATATATAATGTTCATAAAGGACTGCAGCGATGGTCTGCTGCCTCGGCGAAAGAGGATGGTATGATCCGCCGAGATTGGCCTTGTCTAGGGACGCGTGAATGTACTGGCAGGCTAGCGTTGCGGTGTCGTAAGGCGGGTTCTTTTCCCCAGCACAAGACCCACTACAAAAACGTTTTCCGCATCCACAAATTTCGGGGTCAAAGGAGTATCGACCGAAGTCGAGAAAGGAGGTAACCTACTAAGGGTTATCAAATGGCTGATTCAGAGGACAAATCGGGCCTTGAGAAAACGGATGGGCTGACAGAGACTTCGTCGTTACCGACGATACTTTTGGCCCACAAACAAGAGTGGAGCATCCAGATGGCAGCGGTGCCCCCGCGCACCCTCCCAACCGGATCAAGATCCAAACGTAGATGTGGCCATGTATTTCCCATGTACTTTGTATGACTTTCCCTCAAATGAGGAATATAAACGTAACTAATTTATACCATAGCGTTATGCAATCAAATCACATAACCCTATATCATAAAAGGGCACGCAAGCGGAAGGCCACTCTACCCGACAAGAACCCCTGTTAAACAAAAAAGGAAAGAGCGCGCCCGATGGCTAGGGCGTTTTAGCGGGGGAGCTTGCCATCGATGCGGGTCCTACAACCGGGCAGTTTGAATGGAAGGGAAAGACCGAGTTTTCAAGTTTTAGCAATCCATTTATTTTATAATTCCTTACGTTATCTAATATTAACAAAAACCAAAAACCGTTGTCCCAACGTTCGTTATTTTCAAGTTTTCAATATTAATTATTTCTGTAATATTGAATAGGAGAAAAACATTTTTTTTGAATCAATTTAAACGCAACAAAAACACTAGCAGGTTCGAGAAGTTATTTTATCTTAGCTTCAAGAAGCAATGTTTGCATGTATGTGTCTAAATATATACTATATATGAATTTCGAATCGCAAAACCAACTTTGACAACTTTCATTAACTTGTGGCGACGAATGCTTTAGGCGTTGTTGGAAGAACGACGCTAACCGTACACATCGAAACACATCGTGTGGCAGCCAGGCCGTCAATGTACAATGCGACGCAGCACACACACACACACACACACGGAAACTTTATGTGGAAGGCGAGTTGTTAAGAGAAACGAATCAGTCGATCATTAGACCTCCAACGAATACGACAAACGCAGCGCGAATCTTTTGTTACTTTTATATATCTTAGGAAATAAACGATAGTAAACTGACCGTACTTGCATAATTTCCCAAAAACTTTTTACTTGTTTCTCATGAGTATGTGCTTCGTATAACTTTATAAATTTAGGAGCGCATTTAAATATAATATCAAATTAACTGCTATCAGCATAATATTCATCAAACCGAGTGACTGTTAAAGAATCTGCACAGCAGCTTTCAAAGAAAAATAATTACAACTATTTGTAATTGATATTATATAAATTAGCAATGATTTACGAGTGCATTTATAATTTTTGCATCAATATACATTCATCCAAGCAAGTTAATAACGTTAAATTTTGTATTTAAGATTAAGTTATGACTATCATTTCACTCTCTTCTTAAATTGAAGATATTTCCCTTAACTACTATACTTAATAGCGAATTATTTAAGTGAAATTGGCAAATTAGGAAAAAAAATTGCATCGTTCAGAAGAAATTGATCTACATTTACTTAACCATCTATAAATTGAAAACTTATATGTGACGATGCCTTTCTGGCAGGCAGTTTTCTAAAAGAGCAGATCATTTAACAACTTTACCATTATTCGATTGGGTCCTAAACGTGCAAAGTCTATGCGAGCTTCCCGGTCTAGGGATTCTAGTTTTTCACTTGTGTATTTGAAACTTCGTAGGGATTCTAGAAGATTAACACAGTATTTTTTTGACTTCAACGTCTCGCGTTCGTTGTCGAAGTATATGTAAAACTTGTACATTCTGCTTATGTTGCAAGCCGAATTTACTTTCAGTGAGATCTTCACAGTAGCTTTTTTTCCGAATACTCCTTCGATCTTACATTACAGTAGTTATCTCTTACTTGAAGATACAATCCGAATATGGCGGTGAGCTTAGAAAAATCTTCTTGACACTTACTAAATAGTGGCATAAGTCGAATCGCTACCATAAATAATCCGGCTGTTTTACGTATCGTCATTAGTTTATGACATGATTCTGTAGGAAAAGTGAAATTATCTTGCTAATAAATTTACATGCCTTGTCCTGGCTGTAGTTCTAACAATTTTTCTGTATAAACTTTTGTAGCCTCCGGATGTCCTAACAATTGAACTTTTTCTAATGCCAAAAATAGTACATACTTGGCTGCATTGATTGTACTAGCCACTCCATATATTGTATGTGCTACAGGTATTCCACGACGCAGAGTTTAATTGTCTTTAATGTCGTCCATTAGAAGACTCGAGTTTGTAGCATTTGCACGATCTCACCGATTAGTGCGGATCTCTCATTTGGAATTTGGAGCAAATGATTTAGTGCTAAGGCTAGTTTGGCCCGGAATTGCTTTGTTAATTCACTGCCAGCGTCACAGAACAAATTGAACAATTCCAATAGATACTAACGGCATGACAGTCAACCTTTACACACACTCGTCTAGAAGGCGGTCGAGAAACGTTTGTAGTTGGTTGTGCCTTGAAACCGTACGATTCACTGCACTGCCGCTGACTTTATGGAACCTCAACTTTTAAAAATCCGTAAATACTTCCCAACCGTATTAACTAAGACGCGATGTTAATAACTTCACACGGCACCGATCTAAATGGCGACAAAACTTATCGAATTACAAGAGGGTCTTATCGAACAAAAATTCATCAATTTCTCCGTGGTTCTTCACGATCCCTCGTGGACTCCCTATCCGTTCAAATCTTTTTCTTTCTCTTTTCCGTGTCACAACAGTACCTCAAATCAGCTGCTCGCTCAGCCGAATTCGATTGCATTCGGTAATGCAATACACAGATGGAATGCACTAAATCAGTGTTCGCACGTTCGAAATTTTAATTTGCAGATTTGGAATTTTTCAAAAATTGACAGAAGTGAAGAAAAATAAAAAAGATTTTAAATAATAATAAAAGTTAAATGTCATGATGAATATAATTAAAGGGAATCGTTTAAATTTAATATAAAGGAAAATTGATATAAAATTACATTTAATAATAATAATAAGAAAGTAATATTTTATAAATTACAAATATGAATGGAAGTAATGAAATCTTTTTTTCCTAAATCTGCAATCGAAATCCCGGATAAGGATTGGGATGATTTTCGAGCAGTTTGCTGTAATATTGTTGTGATCCTATTCAGCAACATCATTTTTTGAATGAACTATACTCGTTTTTTAATTGAACGCAAAAATCCCGAAAAAAGGAGAAAATAAATGAAAAGAAACAGGTTGAAGTAGCAAGAGAGTGCTCCTGCCAAAAGGGTTTTGTAAAATAATTAGTAAATCAAACAATATATTTTGCATATCAAAACTTGACTAATATACAGATTCCATAAATTGAATTATTATTTTTTTTGAATCGGCCGCCATTTTGTTTCAAGTGTGTTGACCCCGTTGCTTAGTTTTTCAGAATAACACATCAATATTACCAACCATTTCTAAAAATTTCTTCAAAATTCCTACATATTTTTAGTGTCTAGGTCCATTGCAATCGTGTATCTCCCTAGTATCACGTGTTAATGTTGTTGTGATTTTTAAATATTCAATTGGCTGTAACTCTTTCTGAATACATACGGTTGCTTTCAAAAATCTTAAATTGTAGCTTTAGGGAAATTTAAGGCTTCCATTTTGATGTTATAGGCAAAAATATAAAATTTATAAAATGTACTATTATTAACAAAGTTGACTTCTGATTCGTTGCCCTTGTACTCCTAATGGCTCACCTCTGTAATTTTATTCAGATTTTTCGGGGGTTGGGTTCACAAAATGTTCGTACATTTCCCCTTCCCCTGCACCCTCAAAGCAAAACTTTGTCATTTTAAGACCTGTATTTAAAAGTTCTCATCAAGACCTTCCATTTGATACCCATATTGCCTACATGCGATGAAATTTTTGGGGCTACTCCCCTATATGGGAAGACCCCCCTTAAACACCTTATAAATTTCTTTTTGTGATGAAACTTTGAAGAAGGCGTCACTTTGCACCTACCTACAAAATCTTATGTTTCTAGCTTATGTAGTTTGCGAGGAAAAGTGGTGTGACATAAGGACGGACAGACGGAGATACAGGACGCGATTTTAGTAGGGTTTTGTAAAATGCCTCAGCGAGCGAAAGATCAGTGCTCAGCTGGATTGGCCTGGCGACGTGTGAATGCGCTGGCAAGTTAGCGTTGCGGTGTCATGGGGTGGGTTCTTTTCCCACAGCGTAAGGGCCCACTACAAATTATTTTCGTGACCACGAATTCTAAGGTGACCGAGGTCAAAAGCGGAACCAATTGGCTGGTGTTAAAGGTGCCAATGGCCGAAGTAACATCCCGAGATTACAAACTTAAAAGGGATGATAAATAACTCATTAGCTGCGCACGATAATCAAATCGATTTCAACCTTGCGTAGGACGATCACGGCCCACAAATTAGAGTGAGGCATCCAGGTGGTGGCGGTGCGCGCATGCACCCTTCCCAACCGGATCGAAATCCAAAAAATGCTGCCTTGGCCTATATCGGGTGTGGAAGACCAAGCAGCCTTACGAGAGCACCTGTAACAATCAAAAAAGGAGAGAGCTCACCCGATGGCTAGCTCATGAGCAGAAGGGCTAGCCAATGTGGCTGGTCCCATACCCGGTCGGAGTTCAAACAATGGAACGACCGAATTTTCGGGTTTAATCAACTGCAAATTTTATTCCATTAAATTCATTACTTTTATGTTTAAAAAAAGGATTATTTCAAATTTCGCTCTCTAACATCCTTCAGAGGGTCAACAGACTTCGAAACTTAAATGAAGTCCACACGATGTTTTTCTTTTCTTTTTTTATCAATATTATGTAAGTAAAAATTCTATAAACATAACGCAGCAATAAACAAATTTTTCATCGAATGGACTCTCGATCAGGCGTTGAAATATTTCGTCTTGAACCTCCGAGTAATTATCGCAGTAAATATAAATTCTCATATATGTACAAAAAATGTTTTTGGAGTAAAAAAAATGTAAATTTTCTTTCAAATTTCAAAAATATGGCAAATTTATATTTATAATATATACAGAAAAAGTGCTTACCCACTCCTTCGACGAGCTCTCGTTGATGGGGTGGTAAGAGTGCCTGAAATCTTAAATACGAGTTGATTGGATAAGATTTTCTTTAATTTATGCAAATGATTCGATGGATCTATTGGTAGGTCGGCATCAATTTTCTTGACTTAAATATTTTTATTTTCATATTTTTTTTCAATGACTTGCTCCACTACTTTATATGTAAAATAATATATGTTCGATTCAAAACTGGTTTTGTTATGTAACATTTGTAGTAAATAGAAGCTGTACACCTATCACATTATGATATTGGGAGATTCTCGAGATATATTGGCGGATATATTTGTATTATTCAATACATGAACTTTTTTTTATCAACCAATTGTAGCGGATTCCGGTCAGGCTGGCATTCTCCCATTCACAAATTCAAATAGCCTACTTATCATCTCTACTTTCTTTTGGGCACATATACCTTTTTCATTGCTTCTTTATTTTTACCTTTTTATTTTTAACATTTAACCATTTTGCTTAATTTTTATTCCCCCCCGTCATATTAATTTGTCTTCTCCTATACTATTTTTAATTAAAAAAAATAATAATCTTATCTTTCCCACTAACAAAATTTTACTCGCTACTTTCCATTAACAAAATCTCATTCCTTACTTCCTACTAACAAATTTTTTTCCTTCGCAAAATCAACAAACCTTGACATTTTGCCCACTCTAACGACATCCATGTAGGCATGTGAATTTATTTGTTATGTTATGAGCGGAAATTTATCATAAAGGTGGCTCCGGTGCTAGTGTCATGGACTCTCAATCGAGGAATCCAATGGGACCCTGAGTTCAAGTCCCCACAAGCGCAGGAACACTCTTTTTAAAATCGGCAAAAGCAATTGTTTCCGTGTGTATTACAATTCGCATATACATAACTAAACGCTATCATGCAAATCGCCATATATGCAAATGGAATATGTTGCATTTGTCAAAATGGGTAAGATGTGTGGGTAATGGAATCGAAGTGTATTGAACTTCAATTACTTTACCTCGGTGTGGCACCAGTAATTGGAAAGTAAAGGATTGCGAGATTGGAGGGAGTTTGGATGGTGACGGTTGAGAAGCGGAGTCTGGGTTTCGGTTTTGAGGATGAATGTGGAATGCCAAGGGAATATCCATCGCACACCCAAATCAAGCGTTAAAAACTTTTCATCGTATGTTGCGATTAGTGTATTATTTGCAGCGTACAAATTAAATTTCGAGGGAATAATGTGATGCTTTGTTTTTGGGAGTACTGAAATATCAGCACCTGTATCCACTAAGAGCAGCAAGCCGGATTTTTTGTCCACTGTCATAAGTCGGCGTTGGTGGAGTGAGTCGTCTTCAGCTGCCAACATGCGGGGGTTTTCCACCGTCATCTTGGTATTTTTCTATTGACACGGTGCTTTGTAATATTCTTCCTGTTTTCCGAAGCGTGTTTGGAACAAGCAAAATCGATTCTGACTATTTATTTGACTTGCTACGAGGCTTCGAATTGTTCGATTCCACGTTCGTAATTCCAATCTTTCAAGTTGGCTTAACATTTGCGATAATACTTGGTTGTTGTAGGGTTGCTGCTGCACTGTAATAATTTTAGGTGGGTTTTGTAACTCCAACATTAAATCTGCCATCTTGGCTGGTTTCTCGATGTCAATCTCACTTGATATCGCTAAAATAACCCGTATGTTTTCTGAGCGGTGCTCCAACAACACTGACCTGAGAATGATTTCAGTTATCTGCTATCCTCATGCGCTATGAAGTTACTGCGGATAATGCGATGGTTTCTTGCCCCTCAGATTTTGGCCTTTTAATAAACGCGTCAGTTTGGATCCGTGGACTCCGCAAATGCTGTTAAGATTCGCTGCTTAACTTCTACATACTTATTTTCAGTTGGTGGGTTCCTTGCTGGGCTTAGCATATTCATTCTGAGTGAATAAACCGAAATTCCGGGTCAGATCTATACAACGCAGGAAATTTAGTCATTCGTGACGTTTCAACAAATAAATTCGCGGATGACGAAGGTCTTGGCACGATTGGCGGTGCATTTCGTGTATTTTCGGCGTTGTTTGAAGCGCTGGCCACTTTGAAAAAACGTTGGCGTCACTTTCGCGAAAACAGAGTTTTATTTATGAGATTTTTCTTTTAAAAGCTACTTTTTATAGGGGGATCACGTCTGGGATACAATTTGGGGTATACACCATTGAATTGGGTAAAAATTATAACAAAATCTTTTTAAATATATGAATATACTTAACAACGAACGGAACATGACAATCGCAGTATGGCGGTTAGATCGCGAGAGAGCAACAATAGAGAAAATTTAAAATTTATTGCCTGCCAATCCTTGCACAGATTCAAATTTGTTGGCTTGAGTAGCTAATGTTGCCATGTACTCATCAAATTTCATTTATCTACCTTATGTGATTTGCAAGAAATCGTGCTGTGATGCACGGACGGACGAACGGGCATACACACAGACGGTTGTGATTTTAGTTGGGTTTTATGAAATTATTTTACAAAGCCCTAAAAATTCGATGAGGCCTCAGCATTTGAAGTTGATCAATATGTCAAGTGCAGCGTAATTTCGATGAAAAAATATATATACAATATGCCTTAATGTGCAGATACCGATTAAAAGTTTATCGTGTATTTTATATTTAACACTCACAGTTAAAAGGGTTGTTTATACAAAACTTTATGAGAAACTGCTAAAATAAAACCAGGCCAAATATTTTATCATAAAACTTGACATCTTATCGCTCAGATGGGTTGCAAAACCAAAACAGAATGTTTCAATTTACACTACCTTTCTCGTGTGTTTTAGCGATTTTATCAACAACGGGCTTAGTCGTATTTCCTTGGAATAATTCATGAAAAATTCAATTTCTAAACTTACAGTTTGGCTTTCAGTTACAAGTTTAGTTTTCTCACGAAACTATTTATGGTACTCTATCAGTATCCAAGCAAGAAAAGTATTCCCTATAGTTCGTTCATTTTTCCCGTTCTAAGTCAATTTGCGCGGTGATCTCCAATTCTATTGACATAACCGTATATGAATGAAATCATCAACATTCGAAACGGTCAAGGTTGTAGTGGCACCAAAGTTGCAGATATGAGGAAATATCGGCATTTAATTCTAGCTTTTGATTATTGTTCAGCTGACGCTGAACAAAACTTCTGGTTTCGGCTTTTTATCATTCACCTATCGCATCACGCTCACTTATGTACGTTATCAAAGATGATTACTATAGTAGCTGCAAGTCAACTTCA
Organism: Odontomyia ornata; assembly: GCA_963969285.1. Lineage (NCBI taxonomy): Eukaryota > Metazoa > Arthropoda > Insecta > Diptera > Stratiomyidae > Odontomyia > Odontomyia ornata. The sequence goes on along the minus strand of OZ017739.1, from coordinate 405,984,302 downwards.
ATCTGTATACATATTAGCAATACTCGTAATTGTCCAACGGATTGCGCGTGAATCAGTCGCTTAAGAGCTATTTGTCGGTAGTGTGTGATAATTTGTAGTTAATTTGGCAGTTGTGCGTTACTACAAATAAGTTTAGTGAACATGAGCAGCACAGCTGGAAAGGTAAGATGTTGTTGGAGAATTCATACGTTTGATAAAAAGCCAAATCCGCGCCATAAGTACACCCGGAGTGACTCGGTGTTAAGAGCATATCTGTCTGCATTTGTTAAAAGATTTAGATGGAGTAAAAAAGAAATGATAAGAGTGAGGAAGTGAATTATCTTACGTCAGAAGCATCTTGTACGAATTTTTTTTAGATGGCAATAACAATTTAAGATTGTATAAAATTAAAATTTATTTTAATTAACCAACACGGTGATAAGATTAAGAATATCAATTCTTCGTACTAATAAAGTAATATTAACGATAAAATATCTGGCAAAAGTTCGGTACATGTTATATGGATATTGTCGCATTACTTTTGAAGGATGATAGGTATCGAAAATGCTTGAAGTTAAATCTTTGGCGACTTGCTAGATTCATGTTGTTTTTGATGGAAAACTACCAGTTTGGAACAGTAAAGTAAATGAAAAGTCAAATATCAATAACAAGAAAAGCGAAAAAAGTTTTTTCAAATATTTGTCCTATAAATTTTCACACACACACACCCACACACATATATATATATATATATATATATATATATATATATATATATATATATATATATATAATATACGGTGTGGCAATTAAGTAATGAGACTGATTTTATTGCCGCGCTTGTGGTAAACTGGCAACCTTGAAACTTCCTTCCCCTCCGGCATCCTTTCCCTCTTCATTGATATATTTATCATCGCTCTGTTTAGTTCGCCTTCTGTGTCGTGTTGAGTAGAAGTGTCGTTGGTGGTGCTCGTCACGAAAATGGATAAACGAAATCAAGAGCAACGCGTCGCGATAAAATTTTGCGCCAGATTGAGCGCAACAGCTTCGCATGGTGATAGTGCTCTTAGTCGTGCCCAGGTGTTTCGATGGCATAAAGAGTTTAAGGAGGGGCGTGAAAGCGTTGAAGACGAGGCGCGGAGCGAGAGACCAGCCGAGCGGACTGACGCGAATGCACAGCGTGTGCGTGCCCTAATCCGAATTCGTTCCATCGGGGCAAACCATAAATCAAGTCTTTTATCGCCAAGTACTCGAAAGATTGCGAAAACGAGTCAACAGGGTGCACCCAGACATCATTCGCAACTGGATCCTTCATCACGACAATGCGCCGTGCCACACCGCCCTCAGCGTGTTCCAGTATTTGGCCTCTAAAAAGATCGCCATGTTGCAACAGCCACCTTATTCGCCCAATATGTCACCTTGTGACTTTTTTTGTTTCCTAGAACAAAATCGGTGGTCAGAGGAACCCATTTTGAGTCGATTACGGACATCCAGGTGGCCGTGACGAGGGTACTCGTGGACATCCCAGTCGAAGCGTTCAAGGAATTTTACGAAACATGGAAAACGCGCTGGGATAGATGTATAGCTGCCTACTTTGAAGGGGATGGCAGAGTTGTAGAAAAATTTTTAAATATACGGTTTTCATGGAATCAGTTTCATTACTTAATTGTCACACCTAGTATACACCCATATATATATATATATATATATATATATATATATATATATATATATATATGTATACATATATATATATATATACATATATATATATATATATATATATATATATATATATATATATATATATATATATATATACAGATATATGTATATATATACATATGTATATATATGTATATGTGCGTGTGTGTATGTGTCTATATACGAGGATAGTCCCAAAAGTAACCGACCTGACTTATGGATACAGGTAATTTAAAAAAACCAATTACTGCGATTGACATTACCACCTTTCAACAACTTAGTGTGAGAATTCATAGCGGTACGTTTATTACATTTTTTCACAGACATCCAAAGTGAACGCTCTCAGTGAATTTGTAAATATGGTAAAAATCAGGCATTGTTATGTGATACAATACTTTCATTTGAAAGGTCTAAATCCAACCGATATCAAAGCCGAGTTGGATTCTACTCTAAGGAAGCCTGTACCTTCGTTTACAATGGTCTAATATTGGGTAGCTGAGTTTAAGCGAGGTCGTACGAGCTGCCAAGATGAGCACCGCATTGGTCGACCGAGTGAGGACGACTGTTACGCGATAAAACTATCGTACAGTTACGCGATAAAACTATTCCGAAACGATGATCCAACCATACCTGCCGACTTCGGCCGGGAGCGTTTTGGGTCCGCGTCGCTCCGTTGGAGACGGGCGTGGGCACCACTCGTTTACCCGTAAATTTGTCCTCCAAGCCTCGAGACGAACCTGCACCCGCTGGAGTCTTCATTTTTAGGGGAAAGGATATGTGCTTTTATCTGTGTACCTGCCTAGAAGAGGAGGACAACACACCTAACTAACTACCGCAACAATCCCGCAATCTAACTACCCTAAATCCAAGTTCACGAGAAATAACCTTCACCGGGAGCTGGGATTCGAAACCAAACATACCCTAGCACTTGCGGAGTATTGGCACAGAAAATGGGCGCCTTGGAATTTTCGTATTTACTCCCGAACCAAGTATCACACTTCACTTCTAGCGGTTTTTCCTTTTTTTTTGACTGGAAGAAAAGAAATAAAAGTAGATCCGTTTCAGTGAAAGTCCAACAATAATTATTATTCACAGGTTATGCTGCTCATTCCAAACAATCTCAAAGAGATTTTTCTTTAGCACTATCAATGTAAGTTACAATACTCATTTAAACCAATCTCAATGCAATATTTCCTTAATGCTTACACTATATTTACCTAACTCAATTAACTCGACGACGGGAGCCCCCGTTAAATTCTCCGCTTTGCTTGTGTCCCGTTGCACGACTCCCACTAGTCGCGTGTATTCCGATGAAATTCACCACCAATTCCTCGAGGCGTGTCCCGGGCGGCCCGAAGTTTTTATGTCGTTTCCTTCCTGGAAGAATTCCTGAAGTTATCGCTTCGGTGACAGCCACGTTCTTGTCTTGCACTCCGGTTCCAAAAAATAATACAGCCACCACTTGAGAATTGCTATCGGTGATTACTTCCTTCGATCGATGGTGCGAAATTCCCACACGGATTCGAAAACAAGAAATCGAGCTCCTCGCTCAGTATTCGGCTTGTCCTCACCTTGGATGGGATTTTTCGCCCCGTTGAAAAACCCTTCGGTGAAGTTGGCCACGCCTTCTTGGACTCGTGGATTCTAGTACCACCATTGACCATTTGGATCTCCAGATATCCGTGGCTCCAACTTTCTTTGCTTCAAGCTTTTTCCCAGTGTTTTTTATTTAGTTGTTCTTATTTTCGATGTTGGTGGCCGTACCTGATTGAGACGTCAAGTGTGTTCCATTTGTTTATGTTTATTTTCTCCAGCAGTTGATAATATCGAATGTAGGAAAATGTAAGCTTGCTACGTAAACGTCCATCCATTGAATAATTCTTTCCATTGAATGATTCTATCAATGCCAGAGCCTGTGTAGTAGATGTTCCCGAAACAACGAACGATGGGATACTTGAGCACGATAAATTCACCAATCATCCTTCAGTCAACAAGATGATTCCTCTACCCTCCGGCCAACCAATTAGGTTTGCTTGCGATCGAACTGGAGTCCGTAAGCTATTCACATCGATTTCGGTATTCGAGTGCCCTATGTTGCCGACTATACACCCATTACCGGTGGTGGTCACAACAATGTCTACATTTCGAATAACTTCATTAAGTTTCGCCGCACGAAAATCCTGGCCTGAAGAGCGCAGGTAGGGTCAACTCAGAAATATACACAGTGCATCCCAATCCTTCCAATACTTGTGCACATCCCTTTCCAACTTCACCATATCCGCCAATGACTTCCCGCTTCCCGTCAACAAAAACGTCTGTTGAACGCTTTCACCTATCAATAATAGACTCTTTGCAGCTAAACAAACTATCAAATTTTGTTTTAGTGACGGAATCCAATGCATTCATTGCTGGGACTGTTAACTTCTCAGATTCTGATAGCTGGTACAGTCTATGTACCCTAGTGATGCTTGCCACTACCATGTCTTCAACCATTTTAAACATGGCTGGATATTTCTTCAACATTAACTGTATTGCATCGCCTCCATCATCTAAAATCATATTTGGTAGCCAATTTTCAGCATTTACACATTTATCGTTGCACCACCAAAAATCTCCTTCAATCTCACCACGCCATGCGAATATTGGATAATCTGCTTCAGCCAATGCCGCAGCAACTTCATTCTGTGTCGCGGATATATTACAGGCTGCCCATCGAATCTTTGCACCTAATTCAACCAAAGTCTCGATTAAAACTGTCGTATTGGTATGTGTACCGACAGCGATTCGTGCATTTTTCAACAGGTTGTCTTCGGAGGCGCGCTTTCGCAGAACCATTATTCTGGGCTTTTCTTGTTCAACTGTCGTCCTAACTTACATACTGTGTTTACTCTTAGTATTATTAATGATTGCAACATATTTTTATTTACAGTATTTCCAATAGTAACCTGGCTCGGGTGATTCTATCATTTTTTTCCGTACAACTTGTGAACTTATTACAGAGGCAAGTGCTGAGGTTTGGTAGGAATTTGTCCGTGACGCTATGTAAGAAAATGTGAAAAAAATCCACAAAATGATATTGGATGACCGTCGACTGAAAGTGCGCAAGATAGCAGACATGGTAGGCATTTCAAAAAGTGCTGTGCATCGCATTTTGACCGAAAATTTGGACATGAGAAAGCTATGCGCAAGATGGGTGCCGCGTTTGCTCACAATGGAGCACAAACAGCAACGTGAGGATATTTCCATCGAATGTTTGAAAATTTTCCGCAGCAATAACGCCTAGTTTTTTCGTCGATTTATAACCATGGACGAAACATGGGTCCATCATTTTACACCTGAGGCCAGGGAGCAGTCAAAGCAGTGGACTGAAAAGGGAGAACCGGCTCCAAAGAAGGCAAAGACAGTTCAGTCAGCTGGCAAGGTTATGGCATCCGTTTTCTGGGATGCACGTGGAATAATATTTATTAATTATCTCGAAAAAGGAAAACAACCAGTGCTGCGTATTATGCAGCCTTATTGCAGCGTTTAAGTGATGAATTCAAGAAAAAATGGCCCCATCTGAAGAAAAAGAAAGGATTTTTTCATCACGACAACGCACCAGTCCACACGGGCGTCATTGCGATAGCTAAAACAAAAGAGTTGAAGCTCAAATTGCTTCCTCATGCACCCTATTCACCAAATCTGACTCCCTCGGATTATTTTCCTTTTGCGAATTTGCAAAAAATGGCTCGGCGGCAAAAGATTTCCCAACTATGGAAGGGTAGAGTCTGCGGTTAATAGCTTTTTTGAGGAGCTTGACGGTTCCTACTATAAAGTGGGTATCGAAGCTATTTAACATCATTGGGAAAAGTATATCGAGCTGAAAGGAGAATATGTTGAAAAATAAACGGCATTTTCGCAAGTTTTTACTGTTTTTTTGTCGGTTCGGGTACTTTTGGGACCGCTCTCGTACACACGTCGAAGCCACTTTCTTCTAATATGTTCCTTCTCTAATAATTTTTGAGTATATATGCGTATTCTGCTCGTCAAAGTAGCCAATATTCCAAAGCTGAGCTTCATGGCTAAAAATGAAATTTTGATAGAATTCAATATTATCTTCTAAATTTTGCAGGGCCTACTCGGAGAACTTTTGGGCTGAAATTTATGAAGAAGCTTCATCTCTATAGTTGATTGAGTCTTGTTAGTGTATAGATCAATCCCTGTACACAAAATTCACCACAATGTGGATTGAAAGATTCATATTTCCCGTAAACAGTGCAAAATCGACTGATGTGGCTCGATTTGAGCTCAAAACCTTACGACTGTGATATTTTTAGCACATTGACCGGCGAGTTTTCTCACCAGCATAGAAACATTCAACAGTGAACACGTTGGCTTTGACTTACCAACTTTAACACAGACACCCTCTCTAGTGGCACAGTTATTACGACCATAAGTTCGAGTAAACACTCTACAGTTGCAGCTTTTGACTCAAAATTTTGGTTGTTAACTTCTATGATGAACATTTTATCGTTTACTTATATTTTGACGATGAATAATAACAAAAATTTACAGGTGGATACTGAAAATCCCTTAATAAATAAGTGGATTTTCGGCCCGAGTGTCAACGATTTTGATGCCGTTTGATAAAACGTGGCGGTTTTCTTTTTAATTGTTTCAACAAAACGTCTTGAGTTTTCAAGATGGTGAAGACTAAAGATCAGCCCCTTTCCAAATATAAATTTAGTTAATTATTTTGTTTATTTGATATCCACAGGCCCGATGGGCTATTGAAGTAACCGGACAGTCCTCTAGGCAAACTGCTCGAAAGACTTTTGTGGAGAAAACACCATTTGTATGAAAATAATAACGCAATCAGTAGGGCGCAATTTGATACGCCACTTATTAATATTGGTATTTTCTAGCCCGCACCGAACCCCGCCACTACCATCGCTACCATTATCAGGGAACCTTTTATTCCAAAGAAGCGAATGAGAAAGTAAATAATACCACTAGAAAAATTGCTAACGGCAACCTGCTTTGCGACGCAATTTAGCGAAGCAATTGCTAGTTTATCTCGACGAGAAAAACTTCCATTACCGCCATGAGGAGGCTCGTCGAGATAAGCGAAAGGATTGCTTCGAAGCGGGACTCGGATTGAAAACATCAAGCGAAACGGGCTGATGTGTGAGTGCAGAGTTGTATGGTAACGAAAAGGAAACAGTATCGCAAAACGACGTGGATATACGGGAAAATTAAGTGAAAAAACCCAGTTCAGATTCATTGAAACTAGCCAAATTCGTGGGTTCGAAGACGTACAACGACGGGAGTTCTTGCCCTGGACGTGTATCGTAGTCCCGTGCAAATCTAGTGACATTGCGAAGAAGAGCTCGTGATTGGCGACACTGAATGGGTGTTCTTATTCTTGCACCAGCCAACTTATTTAATCAGTTTGCGTGGTTTTCAAATTCAAACCTTAACTTGAAGTTCAGTTTTCGCAAACCCGTTCACTCTATTTATCCATCCAAGAAGAAACGTAAATATTCTATCGACCGAAATGTTCGCGGTGAATTATCGACGAAAGAAAGATTTGTTCTGTGTGTTTTCGTGAGGAGTCGACGAGTTCCGTGCGAAAGGGCTGAACGTGTGTATCGCTTCTCTACAAATCATGTGACGGGGAATGGTTCGCACCCCAAGTAGAATTCCTACGGATATCTTAACCTCAAAGACATATAAAGTAATGGACGCGAAATGAGCATATTTTCATTCATACGTAAGTGAAGTACTTTTACTACATACATGCCTTCCTCTCGCGTGCGAATTAAAATCTCCCTGCCTTTCACACCGCTAGAGAATCCACACATTCAAGTGGCTCCTAATCCCCCGAATCGTCAACAAAATATCAACCATATGATTGAAAACATATGATTCGTGAAAATACAACAATGATGGGAAACGTATAATCAAGTTGAATTTGAAATTGTACACAAAACAATTTTTTTAAGATAAACCGTGTTGAATGTAGTGCAAAAGCGTTGCAAATGTGATAATTAATCAAACTGAAAATTTTATTACGGATCGCGAGTGTTTTTGTGCCGGAAAATGAAAAATGTAGTGATGTGTGCGGGATTGTAAAAACAGGTATAGGAAACATGTCAGGGACGTGTCCTTCGTAGGGTAAGTCATGTTCAATCTTTTATATCGTTAAAGTTAGAATACCCACACGGGAAATTGATTTAGTTCAAGATGCGAAAATTAGTGGGAGACGTCACGTCAAATTTATTTGAAATTCGAATCAACAGCTAATAACGCGCCAACTTCACGCTACATCATAAAGTGCTTCAATTTTCTCGATGCATTTCGTATCCATTCTCTCTGACATCTATGCTTAATCTGTAGCAAATCCCCCGTTGGCACTCATATATCTGAATCATATGCTTCAGGTTTATAGTTTTTTGCCATTTGTTTTCACGCATACCACTGGAATAATTTATTGGGCTGTGAGAGATAAGAAGAACGAGTCCGAGCAAAGTTCGTGAAAGTTTGTTCATATAATTTTTAACGCCTTCCCACACTAAAAATGAATTACAATACGTTGCGCACCGGCGGTTGGCACTTGACGATTACTTATGGTCGTAGTACGCGCGTGAAACATGCACTCCCGACGAAAACTTTGCCACACTGTTCGTAAGGGACCCAACTATCACATACTGAAGCCACGACCTTCAAAAAATACATGCGCGCCATCTACAGCGTTTGTCTCCATCATATTTGAACCACTCTCGTACATTAATGCATTATCTTATAGAATATAAATGTGTTAACGTTTCAAGCATTTAAATATTTCTCTGATATTTTTATCAATAAGCAACATATTTTGTTTATTTCATAGGTCATAAAATGTCGCGCCGCAGTAGCATGGGCTGAAAAGGAGCCTTTTAGTATAGAAGAAATTGAAGTTGAACCACCAAAGGCACATGAAGTCCGAATTAAAATGGTGGCCACTGGAGTGTGCCATAGTGATGTTTCCTTTTTGAATGGCTTGCTTCCAAGCGTTACTCACTTTCCAGTTGTATTGGGACACGAAGGAGCAGGTATAGTAGAGAGCGTTGGTGAAGGTGTGGAAAATTTTAAGGAGGGTGATCATGTGATACCATTATACATGTCTCAATGTTTCGAATGTCCGGGATGTCAGAATCCAAAGGCAAATCAGTGTATCAAACTAATACCAAATCAAGTAAGAGGATTAATGCAAGATGGCACGACACGCATGTCTTGCAAAGGGCAAAAGCTGCACCATTCGATGGGTACTTCTACGTTTTCTGAGTACACAGTAGTGAACGATGTATCCTTGGTGAAAGTAAGCTATTCAATTTTACTTGAAAGATATGATTGACCATATAAGTACATTTTCAGATAAACGAAGAAGCTCCTCTTGAAAAAGTTTGTTTGATAGGATGTGCGATCGCTACTGGTTACGGAGCAGCGTTGAACACAGCTGGTGTAAGTTTAAAGATGTATTGCTAATGCATAGAAGTCTTAGATTCTAAAGATGTGTAGTAGTATCACCTTCGCAAGTGCCGATACACATTAACTAATTTTAATCTAACTATCTCTAAGCGAAAGCCTGAAAGACTGTTGTGCTAAAAAAACCAAACAATCAGTTTGAATTTTACGAGTCATTTTCTGTTGCCTTCATTTAAATATAAATTATTTCTATAGAATGAAATATTTCGAGTAATAAAAAAAATTATTTGCAGGTTGAGCCTGGAAGTCGTTGTGCTATTTGGGGGTTAGGAGGAATAGGTCTAGCAGCTGTAATGGGTTGTCGAGTAGCAGGGGCAGCCAAAATTTACGGAATAGATATTAATCCTGATAAATTTGAAATGGCAAAAAAATTTGGATGCACAGATGTTATCAATCCAAAGGACTTTGAAGGAAAGGACTTTGCTCAAGTTTTGACACAACTTACTGGCGGTGGATTTGACTATACAATTGAATGTGCTGGCACGATTCGGACTATAAAAGATGCTTTCCTGTCAGCAAACCGCAATTATGGACGTGCAGTATTGGTCGGAGTTCCAGGGTACAACGAAAAATTGGAGATTTCTCCACTAGATTTATTATCGGGACGAACGATAAGAGGATCACTGTTTGGAGGCCTTAAGAGTGCTGAAGCAGTTCCAGAGCTTGTGGAGGATTATATGAATGGAAAGATTATGGTGGATGAGTTCATTACCCATGAGTTGCGACTGGAGGATATCAATCAAAGTTTGGAATTGATGAAAAGTGGGAAATGTATTAGATGTGTGATACATTATTAGCATTAAGTTAGTTTTTGAGAATTAGTGTGCTGAATATGAGTTTGTTTGAAAATTATGGTATTTTGTGGAATAAAATGTGTTCGATAATTCTGAACTGCTTCAATTGATTGCTTAGTACATTCAAACATTTATGACTAGTAGCGATGTAGCCCGATCAGAGTCTTGGTTTCCGTTGAGTTTTGCCATCGATTTCTGTGCCGCGGGTTGGAACCCTAGCTTAAAGGTGCCTCACGGCATAGGAAAGTGGGACGTGGCCCGAAGTAATGGGTCAATCGGTTCAAAGCTAGGTTCTCAGGTTGGCAGTGGGTAGTGGGTAGACCAGCCACTCACGAGGATACGGGCCCCACACTTAGTGCGTAAATGTCATTTACCTCCTAACCACAATATCATTGGAAGGTGTTGAACATGTATTCATATAGTCCTTCTACAAGGAGTATGCATAGAGTAGACAGTGCAAGGTGAATTATAACCATACAAGGAGTGTGTTTTGTCATTTTAGTTATGTGAGCTATGTTTTATATTACGCCATAGATATAAGTGCTCCAAATTGTAGGAGAACTTGGCGCTTCGCTTTACTTTTGCCGAAGTTGTCTGAAAGCTTCTTGGAGTTTGTCATTTGTAGACTGAATACTAGACATGCGAATTGCTACTTTATGGCTTCTATAGGTTTCGCTTTTGTGACATTATCCGTTCGAGAAACTTAGCTTAGTTATTCTGCGTCCTTTTTGAATGGCAACAAAAAAATGTGACTGCGAATTTAATTCTACGTGATGCATTTAGCTTAGATTTGTTAAAACGTCCTCATGTACTGACTGACTTGTTCCTCATGATGTGCTTCGAATCGATGACAGTTCTTGCTTTAGCTGATCAATCCGCTTCATTGCCTTTAATTTAAATTAGTATGTACAAGAGTGAAAAAAATCTTTAAAGACGTTGTAGAAGGCGTGATGTTTTTCCTGAAAAATTGTCGGGTCCTGCTTTATTGAGTGAGTAGACGCATTTTGATTCCTTTGAGTCATCTTTAGTGACATAAAAGAGTCAAAACGCGTCTGCTCACGCAATGACGTAGGGCCCGACGCCTTTTGGAGAAAAAAAGGGAATTGGCCTGTGTAATGAATTTCGAAATTTCCGTGTAGGACACGGGTGCCGATGGTCTGGCACAAGTGTCAGCGAGCTATAAACAACACTGAGCTCAGTTAACTAGCTTCGGTTAACGACCGCGTACGCGTACTTGACGACTAGCATTTGCGGGATCATATGAGGCGGGTTCTTGTCGAGCCACGAAGCTACACTACAAAATACTTACCACGCGTACTCTACTCTACAAGACGTACCGATCACTTTTTATTATCTTTAGAAATGTTCTATTAGGTGTCAATTAAGCTACTCTACAGTAATTCAATATTTTTTTGACTCGTTAAAGTTACGGACACGGAGGTTTGAGACAAACGCAAACATTACACAAAAAGCAACCGTTACTTTCTCCGAAGAAGGTCGTTGCATTACAAGGGGAATGTCAAACCTAAAGATGTTAAAGTGGCTGAAGTGAACCACTCATCTCTGCCTAAAGGGTGGGAACTTGACGGATGTAGTTTACTTTACACTAGTAAAACAACAAACTAATCAGTTTCGACGGGGTGACCACCTTATCTCTTCAGGTGCCGCCACTCCTGATTACCACGGGGCTGCTCGACTGCTTATGTTTATTACACCTGCGGATATCAAATAAACAAAATAATTGACTACAAGGCGCTAAGTTATTTATCATCTGACTGCAAAACAATCACTACAATACATAAAGCGAAATAGGAAACAAAGTAGGTTTTTTCGAGTTCACATAAAGGAAGTCCTTCTATTGTTCAACATCAACAATGTCTTTTGCTTCAATCGAAGGATTTATTAGCCTCCGTGGATACAAAAGCTCATTCTAATATTCAAGAATTGAAGGCTAATGGGTTAATCTTAATTAATCCCTTAATTTTAAAATAGTATTTAACGCTCGTCGTGACTAAGATTCAGCTGAAATGGCATTAGATTTGGTTGATATTATCGGTGAAGAAACATTGTTAACTCTATAAAGTGAAAAGGCAGTTTAAATTTGGAAAACAAAATTATTTTGTTTTCGAGTTTTTAATTACGTGTAGAAGTTATTGGTATTCTTTTTTGCTTTCCTTTTATCGGTTGTTGTATGCTCAACAACAAGGAAAAGCGGTAAGCGGATGTTTTATTTATCTATCTTTAAATCAATATGAAACAGTTTATTCACAAGGAAGGAATTAATTTGAATTTTTTTTCTCGGATTTTTTAATTTCTGGAAATTAGATTACAAAGAGCTTTTGAATATTTTTGTAAATATGACGTAGAGAACTATCATGTTTTTCATTTCTCAAATGATCACCTTTAACCCTCTCATGTGCACGTTGTTCTATGTAAGTGGCCCAATACGTGCAGAGTGTCTTCTCGAAGAAGCCCCAATTACCACGCACTAGCTCCATACGAGAGTGAGGGGTATAATGATACATTTTCAAATAATCACATACACCGGTGCTCATATATGTAACACAACTTCCTTGAATATTTTCGTAGTATCTACTATATACCAATAGGCTGGGAGGCGACCTCTTCCTGTTGTTATAGATCAACAGGCAAGAAATAAAGATAGAGCTCAAGGCTTCTGGTCCACATGCTGTAAACAGTCAAAAACTAGATTCTAGATTTTTAGCTATAGGTGCAAGTTCCTCCTTAAAATTTGCTTTAATAAAAAACATAAAAGCAAAAGTTCCATGCGTAATACATTCCATCCAGAAACATGCGAATAGAAAACGGTCCTTGGTAGCATTATCTCACGACTAGGCTGCCTCCACTCCAAAATAAACTATTTGGGAAACGCTCAAAGAGACATACTGATCAAATATTAGAATACTCAAAATCTGTTTCATCAGCGTGATCTAGTACTAAATTTCATTTCCAAAAAAAACTATATCAGTGAGCAGTAACAACATTCACGTTGATTGAGCAGCAACTACAGAAGTGACTCGGAAAATGTCCTGGTTGTGTTGCTGACGCCAAATAACAAATAACAGGTACAGCACCAAAGTTCGTCGATGAAGGAAACCCAGTACATGCAATAAAGCATCCATTCAAACTAATGCACCCAACACCAACGTATGTTGTGGCAACCACGGAAGTCACTGCAGTTGCAGACATTAAGTAATTAGCAGAGAGGTGTGTAGCCCGGGGTGGCATACTGAGGCCGGCTAGCGCTCAGTCGTGTCGTGGGTCTTCCGGGACACCCTCTGCTCGTGCTGAGCCACCTTACATAAAAACTAGCACAAAGGGAAAATGATGGGAAAAGGGAGGTCACATTGAGAAATGAAAAATAATCGTTATCTTAAAACATTGTGGCCATTTTTATTTCAATTTAAGAAAATACACAACAACAATTTGTGAAAAAAAAATAATATTGTAAAACAAAACTAGCCTCTGAATTGTAAACTGTTGAGAGAATTCGGCAAAAATTATTATGGAGAGAAATCGAAAAAAATTATTATAGAAAACTAAAATATGTGCATTACTCACCCCTATTGGTGCTGCTGAGCGCTCGGCAACTGAACGGAGGGGCACTGAAAAAAAATCACTGAAACAGATTAAATTCACGAACTTTACGTTATGTTTTCTTTTCCTTTACGTTAGCATAAAACCACAAAACAACAATATAAACTTTACTTTAAATTTTATAATTTATGCAGCCACTAATCCGCTGTACGGCAGTTTATCCCCATTAAGTTGAAATAATTACTTCACGTATATTTTCAATTATTCCTTCAAATTCAATCCATCTACCAGAAGGAATCCGCCCACAGATATTATTCTTGCGTTTTTTTCTTTTTTTATAGTTTACGAGTACCAGCACTTGATTATTCAGCTGTTATTAAGGCTAGCACTTGCCACTTAATTTTTCTTTAACGTTATTTTTTCTTAATCCAATCACTGTATCCACTCAGACTTTCTTTTGCTAAGAAGTTCATTAGCTGCACTATTACTTCAACTACAATTCCTACTCTCCCTCTATACACTTGTTTTAATATTCCATTTCGAAAATATTCAATAATAATATTCACGACAAACTATAAACCTGTGAACTCTTCTTTGTCTTTTCTTGAATTCGCGATTTTTAATACACGTATGTCTTTTTTTTTCTGTTCACCTCCACCTCAAACAGATTCATCCCTTTTCACTGTCACTATTGCGAAACCAATCATTTATCCACTCCAAAATCAGACTCTATCCCAAAAAAAACTCCTTCTTCTTCACAAAACCAAATTCGGAATCTCGATTTTTTACGAATTCACCATTCCGCACCGCAAAACACAATTCATTTTTATCTTAACAGTCAAATACCCACTACCAAAAATCAATTTTATTCCACTCCGAAAACTTCCTCGCCTTTTCCAAATCAAAATCTGACTGCCTCCATCCTCACCACTTAATTTCACTTTCCCCTTTTCCAATCCGATCCCGCAATCCAATTCCTCTCCAATTACCGCTGTCGCATCTGGGTAACGCAATCGAAGTTCATTACACTTCGATTCCGCTACTCACACATCTTTTGGTCCATATCGACAAACTCAATAATATCCATTGTTTTACATATGGCAATTTGAACACTCCAAGAAGCGCTTGGTTGAATTCAAAGTGTCACATATACACATTTCGGAAGCTATTGGTTGTGCCGATACCCCCAAAAGAGTGCTTCCATGCGCCCGGGGGAACTTGAACTCAGGGTTCCAGCAGACCCTCGATCAAGAACTCACGACGCAGCTAATGGTGCCATGGATTGTCGATCTCCCATTCATCTCATAAGCAACTTGAACGTTGCATTTGGGCATGGGATTGAATGTTAGTAGGGAAACGTGAATTAATTTTTGTTAGTATAAAAAATAAAATTTGTTAGTGGGAATTAGTAAATAGAATTAGTTAGTATGAAGGAAAGGGATTAGGTTTTGTTGGGGAAAAGGTAGTGAATGAAGTTTGTTAGTGGGAATTAATAAATGGAATGTTGTTAGTGGGAAAATTGAAATTATTAGTATATGTTATATGATTTTAGTTGGAAATAAGGGTAGGATTGTGATGATGAAGAAATAAAAATTGAAGGGAAATTGGAAGAATGTTCATAAAATTAAATGAATACACAGAGGAAAAGGTAGGAGTGCCCAAAGGAAGGTGGAAATGTTACGGCGGCAATTAGAAGTTGCGAATGGGAGAGAGTCGGTACGCCGGAATTCGCAACAATGTGTAACAAGCCTTCCAGTAGAAATTTGCATTTTTAGTACTCAATCTACTTGTGGTCAGCTGGCATGGACTGTCAGCCTACTTCGGCAGAATGCAAATGTTTATACGACGTAATATATTCGATGTTTCACATTAAAAAGGTATAAATCAAATTCCTTGCATTCTAAAAATTCACCTTGTACTGTCCACTGTACACCTACACTATTTAAAATGACCAAATGAAATAAACGTTCAACTCCTTCCGCTGAAAGCTAGCTTAAGGAAGTAAACAAATTCCTATTCTTTTAACTTTGAACATCAATAAAACATGAACGAATGTATGAACCGAGACGAAATTCACTTCACAAGGAGCGCTACAGTGTTCTCCGCGGACCATCTGAATTTCACAATTGAAATCAGTCTCGAAATTGTACAAAACCTTGAATTTTCGTCGGCACTGCCACATTTCTCCATATATCGCCATATAAACAAGGAAGCAAAGTTAGTCAACATATGGTTATGTATGTGGTAGCAGGGCTTTCTGGTACATGGCTTGTAGTACTTTAAATGCACCCTTATCAAAGATATATAGATAAATGGACGAGCAACGAGAATCTTTTTATTCATCCGAAGCAAATTTACCACATAAATAAGTTATAAATAGCTTATGCTCTCGAAACTATATGATCTCTGCTTCTCCTTCTCTTTTATTTCCAGACAGGTTTTCCTTTCCTCTGTTCCGAAAGTCACTTCCCCCACTGACAACCGCACACACTGACAAAAATTCATTTCACGTATACACGATCGCGCCCTCGTTATCATTCGTAAAACAGTTTGAGTACAACACAACAAACGACTCTCACAGAACACTCGAATGTCAAAGCAAAAGAAATTCGTAGAGGCGCGAAACACGAGAAAAAACTCATGTGTCAAAGCCGATGGAAAATTCGAACGCTTTTAATAAAATTAGTGAAATAAAGTGCCGATTTCGTACACGCGATCTTCAAAATTATAAACTTTATAAACGTGAACGTGTTTCGGAGTGAAATAAGTAAAAAACAAAAGCATATCACTGCAAACCTCAACTTCACACAACTTTAGCGAAGGTTGCTAATTGCTTCGGCTCTCGCGACCGGTTGCGGATCCAGTACTCTCTATATCTATGACCCTAATCCATGAAGTATCACAACAACGACCAGCTCGCATCAAAAAGCTTCACTGTGGACTCAAGCTATCGACGAGAAAACATTTCGAGGAAGGAAAATGTATTGTGTATTTTATTTTGTGTTTTATCTGTAGTGAGTTAGAATGTTCAATAATGTCCGTGAAGGACTGCAGCGATGGTCTGCTGCCTCGGCAGAGGAAGATGGAGGTATCTGCCGAGAATGCCCTCACCCGGAGACGCGTGAATGCGCTGGCAGGCTAGCATTGCGGTGTCGTGGGGCGGGTTCATTTCCCCGGCACGAGGACTCACTACAAAACAATTTCGCATTCACGAATTTGTCGATAGCTCAAGAGGCGACTGAAGTCGCAAAAACTGTAGATAACCTCACCGAAGGAGATGTACTTGTTACAAGAACAAGCGAAACCTGAGAAGAAAGGCGAACTTGGGGTGACCTCGTCGTTACCCAACGAAGTTCATGGCCCACAAATGAAAGAGGGGCAACCGGGTGGTGGTGGAGCCCCTTCATACCCACCCAACCGGAATAAATCCAAAGATAGCTTGTTGAAGTGGCCAGGTATTCCTCTTCTGAGTGGAAAACTCATACAACTTGAATTGTATGAACCTTCCCATCAGAAGGGGAGTACCCCGGTGACCAATTTATGTCATAGAATTATACAATTGGATTGCATAAATCTATGCCATAAAAAGGCACTCTGCTTGGGCCACTCAACCCATAACGTCACCTGAAACAGAAAAAGGAATTAGTTTGTACCCGGTGGCTGGCTCATGTTTTGGGGTGGAAGCCTGCCACCGTACCGGGTCCTATACCCGGTTAGAGAAAACGAAAGGGAAAGACCGACGGTTAAAGTTTAATAATTCATTTTTTTACTCAAATTTTCACTGACAGGGAACATATCGATATAAAATCTACGCATTAAGTGAACTTTATGTTATAGTTGAACCACGAAATTGTATGTGTGGTGCAAGAAAGGCATTAAATTTAACAATAATTACTATGCAAACAGCTAGGTGTGCTAAAATAAATACCTTTTTTTCTTTTCGTACGAAAAAAAAACTTTTCTGCATTAATTTAATTCTTATTGCAACATAATAGTAATAATAATAATACAAAAAAACTAAAAGTGTCACTAAGCTATTATGATCACGATTTCTATTTCTTTTTTTTTTTTATCGCATGCAGACAAATCGTCGTACAAATCTAATAGCGGCAAGGAAATATTCCGTAAAGTTTATTCAAATTGAGTAAGTAGTTATTAGAGTTGATCAAAAACTTAGTCAAATCGTTATTCGTTCTAATCTTATATTTTTCATTGTTTTACTCGTAACTACCCTTAATAAAATAATTTAAAGGAATTTACCCTTTATGTATGCAAAAATAATTTCAGGGAAACCGAACAACGGAGTTAAGATGGCACATACTAACTTGAAAATGATTAATACTTGGGAATTCAATTTACCGTAACCAAACAGGTCAACAGGTTTTCAAAATTTCAGTTAATAAAAACAGGACCAGAATGTTACTGAAGTGATCAAGTACGAGGATTAGTTTTTTTTTTTCTGAAATATATGAAAGAGTTATTCCGAATAATTATTAAGGCCTTCATATCAGAAGAATAATCGAAATCTATTCACATTTTCAGATCCAATGACAAAAAAGATGCCCTATATACCTCGATTTCTTGTTTTTTTTTTTCTTTTTGTTCTTCTGGGAAAGTTCACTCGCAAGCGACCCAATAACTTATAAGTCCTTTGCAAAGAAACCAACACTCAACTTCCATCCAGGATAACATGACCAATATAAGTACATGTCCAATCCAAAGCAAGTTTGCAACCTCACAAATTCTGTTAACACTTCATAGTCCATTAATCTCTTGCAGGTCTCAAGAATAACGTATCCGTTCTTACATAAATAGAGTACTTGCTTCAAAATACTCGCAAGTGGAAGCAAGTCATGTGTAATTTGTGTCGAGCAAAAGAAAACCCGTCGCGCAAATTCGTCAAAGGTCCTTGATTCACTTCGAATTGCTACGAAAAATCGAAATCGACTGTCTTCTACAAGACGCAAAAAAATGAAAATTTATTTGACTGTTCTTTGTCGCGAGTTCAAATAGATTCGCGAAGGTATCAACTGTACTCAGTAAGCGGAAGGTAATCCAATCACGAATGTAAATAAAGTCTTAGGTGCACTGATAGAGACATGCAATTAAGATTCTACAAGTAATAGTAACTTAACCACTTTCCTATGGCACAGCAAAATCGAATCAACAGCGATCACACACCACTCATCGTTGAAAGCGCGACTGTGACTACGATGCATTCCTTCGAGTCTTCATTTACGTCAAGGCACCCCAAATTTGAAGAGCTTGAAGTGACGCCCACTCGGTCGCTTCAACTTCGATATTCCTGTCTTGATCGCAGCAACCACAGTACAGCACTTCTCCATCAAAAGCACATTGGCTCATAATACGAGCTCCTGTTTCAGCCTATCTTGACTACGAACTCCCCAATGTACTACAAATAGAATGGCACAAACACAGTCAAGACGAAGTGCAGTTTCTAACAAATAGAGTACTCACTTTATTATCCTTGTCAAATTCCCCCAAACTGTTTTCCTGTTCGATTTTGGCTGGTGAATATGCAATTTTTCATTCACCAATGAGCCAGATCGGCCTCAGTTACTTTGTTTCCCGCCAAACATAGTTGCATCGCTAATTGACGTCGCGGACTTGCGTACCAGACAATCAACAAGGTGCATGATAGACGATCAGGTCTAGTGGAGTGCATACGAGCCAAATACTTTGCAATGGAGGGTATTGAATGAATGTAAATAGTGACACACATTCGCAACGACATGAGACAATCTGAGCAGTTTAAATTGGGGTTTCAGTTTTGCGGTTGAGCTATGATTATTAACATGATTGTTGGTTAGATCACTTTTTCTACTTTAGGGAACGTATACTTACTTGTAAGTAGAAAGAGCCGAAATTTGAGTAGCGGGAAATCAAAACGGTTTTTCAATAGTTTTTACTGCAACCGCCTCATTCTACCAAACTCTTTGCCCGTTATTTGCACAATTTGCATCGATCACTTTTATCACGGATGTCCGCGATCGTTCACTTCCCGACTGACCAACTGAGATCACCTCCGAGGTGATCTTAATGAGCGCAAATAAATCTTGGCGCTATATTTAATGACTTCACCATCACTCAACCGATGATCGACTTCCCGGCCCAGCACGGTTCAGATTCCCCACGCGAGTAGCGAAATCGCTCGCCAATTAGGCGCTTCGTCATCGGTCGACCCCAATGACAGTACTCTTTCTTGGACTAGATCCATACACGAAATGTAATAGATCTGAGCTAGACTATGCACTTCGACGATTTTCGATCGATGATGCGTACTAGGGTGGATCCGCGATGGTGATAATGCACACTCGTTTCGGTTGTTTTTTAAAAATTTACGTCGTCTTTTGTAGATTCGATTAAGGCGCAGCCCCCAGTGAAACTGAAATTTTGGGTAAACTTTACAGCCGTTCACCTCAGAAACGTTAAGAATATTTGCAAAAATTTTTTAGCAAGAAGTCGGAATGAACCTTTGGCTATCGAATCAACTCATTACATTTTGCAAAAAGTTTGTTGCAAAAGTTATTAAATTCAAACAAAATAGCATGTTTTCGTTAAAAAATGTAGTAGATCTCGGAAACTACTTAACGCACCGAGTTGATCTAAGCTATGGTTGTTAGGTCTAAATTATTTGCAGTGAATTAACTCATCAAAAATTTAAAAAAGTTTTTTGCAAAAAATTTTCTAGAACAAAATGTGTAATTTGCACACACTGAACAAATATCATGCATGCACATTGATTTGTATCAAATTTCCACATTTTGTTCTAGGAAATTTTTTGCAAAAAACTTTTTTAAATTTTTGATGAGTTAATTCACTGCAAATAATTTAGATCTAACAACAATTGTTTAAATCAACTCTGTGCGTTAAGTAGTTTCCGAGATCTACTACATTTTTTAACGAAAACATGCTATTTTGTTTGAATTTAATAACTTTTGCAACAAACTTTTTGCAAAATGTAATGAGTTGATTCGATAGCCAAAGGTTCATTCCGACTTCTTGCTAAAAAATTTTTGCAAACATTCGTCACGTTTCTGAGGTGAACGGCTGTAAAATTTACCCAAATTTTCAGTTTCACTGGGGGCTGCGCCTTAAGTTATCAATTGAAAGCAATTTTCGTTTATAATGATTAGGCGTAATTAAGTGGAAAAAAAAATCGAACGAATTAGACAGGCACACGTTAATTACCGACAAACAAAACAATTTTTAATTAATATTATGGTTGGAATCGGTAAAATTTGACAAATTTTAAGGGGTTTAAATGATACAATGATTTTATCGTTCATATAATTTAAGGGGTTAACCGTTTCGTTCTAAGCATTTGTATACTGCGTTACACCGCAATTTGTTAAATTATATTCAAACGATATTGTAATAAAATCACTACACATTAAAATATTAAACAGTTTTAGAATTTTGTTTCCCGGGAGTTAAGTACAAAAGAAATTTTCTTGACGTATTTTTCATGCGAAAACAGAGCGAGTGTTGCGATGGGGAAGGTGACTGAATGGTTACTCATCGTTAAATTGAATTTGTGCTGTGTGCCTGTGGCAGCGCTGGCTTTTAGAGCCCTACTCCTCGATTACTACATATCTGCCCTTATTATCATTATAATTTTAGAATGTTGACTCACGATTCACATAAACTCATATTCTCGAATTAAATTGTACAACGTAATTAGAAGCTATAGTTAAATAAATAAACCTAATTAAATAAAGCCACCATTTATATAGATTTTCCGACTAGGTTTATCTTTAAAAATCCCATTCCGCAATATATAAATTTCTCTTGGGCTAAAAATAGCAGTGCCTGATACACATTTAGAGGAAGGTTGATTACGAGGTATATTTGCTCCGGGACCAATCACGAAAAATAGTGTAAAGTGAGCTCTTGGTTTCATTGACCCATACAAGTCACAATGTAGTAAAAAGTAGTAAGCCTTGTCATTTCCTAGCTAATGATGATTTTTCAAGAATTATCTCAGACTTATGTTTAAACACACAAGTCCCAAGAACTACCAACCTACTTACCGAATGTTTCTTATAATGAAAACGTTTGAAATTAGTAGTAGTATTGAAGGCCTACATAACAGATACTATCGATTGAAGACACTATTATAACCTGAATGTGTTGGTGTAGGGATGTTGGCAGCATTGCCCTTACTGTCAGTCATTAAAGATTCTTATACATTAAAACACTTGTCGTGATTTAAATGTAATCACACTCGTATAACATATAGAATCCAATACTAGGATATAACTGTTTTAGTGACAAGGTGATGATTAGACATTGATAAGTGATTATTAGGAAATGGCAAAATCAAGCACCATTTTGTTTTGCTATTTTCAATCATCAGCACACACAAAAGACCAAAAACAGTAAAGCAGATGGTGCGACAACCTCTCAATGATCACCATTTGACATCTTTAGTGCTTTAATCTCAACGTTTTCAACATTTCATCAATTTCATTCAACTTCTAATTTCTATCCGCGTCAACCAAAAAATTGAAAAGGAACTTGACTCTCCAGAAGCCCATCAAGACACATTTACATGCAGCTGTAAACTCTAAATCTAGTGAAGTACAAAAATTTTTCATGCATCGTGGAACATACAAAATGCGTTCGCGTCACGTGCCTTAACGAAGCCAGAACAAAACTACTTCCAACTTGACCAAAATGGTTTCGAAATCATATTCGCTGTGGCACATTTTTATCAATATCTCTTGGCACGCTGATTGAAATTTAAAATCAGTAATCAACCATTGTCCTACATATTTCATCAAAACTCGGAAATTCCGCGAATGACTTCACATCGTTTACCCAGATATGCTCCGTTCCTATCAGGATTCGACTATAAAGCCTCTTTCAAAAAAGGAATTGACAACTTCAGCGTGGACTGTCTATCTTGTTCCTCGGTCAAAACAGTGCTAAAAATAGATAAGTTCATAAATGATTAAGTGTACAAGACCTGTGAAAAATCAGTTTTTTGGATTTTTCCCACAGATATTACATTTGAATCGATTCGAACTGAAAACCAAAAGGATCAATGGCTAAAACACTTAGGTCAGAAATTGCAAAATAACGATGTACGAGGCCATTGTATTTGTACTGTATCTAGGGGACAATGAATCTACGAGCCTCTGGATTCTAGTAATTACACTGAACATTCGTAGGATTACAAAACTGAAACAACTTGCATGTAAGTAAGTATTTGTATTAGGAGCAAATCGCCAAAGATATCGAAACATTAGTGTATAAATGCGACCAGCAAGTATTTGTCCAGAACAGCCCATGGAAAGCCCCACTCCATCCTTGGCAAGAACCAGATAGCTATTGGCAACGCATACATTTCGATTACGACGGACCAAGAAAGAGCTATCACTTCTTAGTTATAATGGGCTGAAATCAGTTTCGACCTTTGAACTGTTATCTAACAATTTCTCAATGACAGGCTACTCAGAAGTTATGGTATCGGATAATGCAACAATATTTAACAGTGACTATATTAAACCCTATTCTATTGGTGTACGTATGTTGGAAGCACTGCCTCTTCTGTCAGTCATTAAAGCATCTTATACCTTAAAGCACGTATCTTAGTAGAGTATAACAGAGACCAATCTAAAGTGCAACATGCCTATATTAATGCCTATATGGTGGAAAACCAACTCACATGTTTATAAGAAACATGGAATGATCTCTTCAATAAAAGGAATAAATTTTGGAAGTGCTCCTAGTCATAAAGGAAATTTTAAACAATATAATAATCAAGTCTATGGATGAGTCTCTGAGTAGTACATGAATATTTTCCAACAGAAGGTATGTAACTTCAGAGTTGGGATGTGAAAGGAGAGGAAAACTGCCGGGAGGAGTGCTTTGCTCTTACTGTGGTCGTAATCTACAGGTAGAAAGCAATAATATTGGCAGAAGAAAGAACTATGGCTTCCACTGACAATTTACTATTACTAGCCTCAGATAAATATCTCAAAATGCTCTAAGATCTTATTAGAAGAAAATTAAGATGGTGGACAAGATCATAGACGTTCAGTATGAACGCATAAAATATTGCACTGTCACCGTTACGAGGGTCATTTGAAAAGCTTTCGGCCTTACCGGCAAAAAGTCATGGTACATTCAAGTTCTCTTGCTGACCAATAGATGGTCTTTACACATGTACGCCATAAACATTTCAACATTTCCATCCAAAGTTGACAGGTGACGTTTCTTAAGAACAATGGATAAAATTGAGTATCACGCGATGATAAAGTACCTCTATTTGAAAGGGAAAAGACCCGGGAAGTGAAAGAAGAGTTCAACTTTGTGTTCGGTGAGTCATTGCCTTCATTTACAACCGCAAAACATTCGGTGGTCGAGTTCAAACGCGGTCGCACAATCATTTTCGGCGATGAGAGTTCTGAACATAAAAAAACTGTTTCAACAGAAGATATCGTCAGTTAAGTGCACACAACCGTGATGGAAGATAGCCGATTAATCATTAAAAAAATGGCTGAGGCTTGTGGGATATCAACTGAACGGGTGCATAAGATTTATGCATGAGAAAATTGTCCGTGCGATGGATGCCGCGTTTGCTAACGATCGACTAAAAGCGCATACGGATGAACATGCCGCGTGAGACTCTTCAGCTGTTCCAAAAGAGTCCTACCGAGTTTTTGCGCCGATCAATACTGTCGACAAAACCTGAATTCATCACCATACTTCGGAGACTAAACAACAGTCAATGCAGTGGATTGTGGTGGGGGTACCAGCTCCAAAGAAGGCAAAGGTCGTTTTTTCTACCGGAGAGGTGATTGTGACAGTTTTTTTGGGACAGCCGTGGAGTAATCATGGTTGATTCCCAACAAAAAGGAAAAACCATTAACGGACCCTATTACGCTGCATTGGTGGACCAATCGAAGACGGAAGTCAAGAAGAAGCAACCATTTTTGGCGAGGAAGAAGGTGGTGTTTCATCAAGACAACGCGCGAACCCACACATGCATGATCGCAATGGTGAAATTGGACGAATCGTAGTTCGAATTGCTTCAATGCCCATCCTACTAACCAGACTTAGCTTACAGTGACTTTATTTTGCTCCCCAACCTGAAAAAATTTCTGGATGGGAAAAAATATGGGTCAATTACCGACGTTGAAGAGGTAGCAAACCTGTATTTTTAAGGTTTACCTAAAGAATTTTTTTCTGATGAGCAGAAGGCTTGGGAAAAGCATTTGGCAAAATGTATTTACTTGCGTGGCTCTATGTCGAGAAATAAATTTTTGTTTGGCTGAATTATGTGTTTTTTTTTTAAAAGGCCGGAAACTTTTCAAATTACCCTCGTATCTAGGATGAATCAGCCTCTGGCTTTTGTTTTGCCAGATATACCAGGTGAAAAACTGTCATTGATGAACCGTACAAAGTATGTATATAAGTATCGTTCTGGATTATAAACTGTCATGGAAACCAAATATCGAAGAAAAATAAAAAAGCGATGAATTTTTCTACTCTTCCAAGAGTTATCTTAGTAAGGTTTGAGATCTGCTTTTTGGTTTAGAATTATGCCCTGGTAACCTAGTCTAAGCAAAATAACAGAAAGGCAAACATTATAAAAGTTATAAAGCCTTGCATATCTGGAGGAATCGTAGCACAGAGTAGCTCATTTTCATATTCTCTGAATACCATGCAGGTGTTACCTCGGATAGGTCTACATATGAGACACACTGCAAGCAGATGAGAGATAAAACCCTTATTGATATTACGACTTGTCTGTCCGTTTGTTAGTCCATATGTCAGTCATAGCAGTTTTTCTATGCAAATATAGGAGCTACAGATACTAAACTTTGTAGGTATATTAGAGGTAACTGCCCCTTGAAAGTTTGGGTATCAAATCTCCTTATATGGAGAACTGACTCCTAATTTTTTTTGTGCGTTACCAACATCTAGGGGTGATCCGAATAATCTAAAAAAATACTGAAAGTAGTTCTCTATGAATGAAATAACAAAAATCTTAGAATTCCGAATTCGCTCAACTTTAAAAGTAGGATTTACCGATTTCATGTTTTCTAATAAAATGAAATACATATCCTTAAACACAATAACAATCTGTATCTATGTAGTTCAATATAAGGTTGCCCTAATCCGTAATTTAGTCAGAATCTAATCACATTCAGTCAAGATAACGCCTTTTAAAATTCCATGTATTACAAAAGCAACATTGCGTGGCTTTCCAACAAAATTGAAAATTTGTTTTTAATAAAGAGCTTAAATAAATTTAAGACTCTATACTCTGAAAGATAAATGTTACACTGGAACTGGTCGCTGCTTAAATTGAAGTAAAAGAAGTGTATCTTGAGTTTATTAGCTACTTAACGTATCTGTATGCATTTCACCTGTTGTGTGTAATACCCTTCTGAAACGAGCATATTCCTGTCTACTCGACTTGTATACTATATGTAATGATAATATATTTGAATATTAGAACTAGAAATTATAACAGAATGAATGGTTCAAGTATTTCATATGTTTATTTGATATGTTGAATTATAAAAAGTATCTCACAAAGATCATACACACATTGACCTTCCCACCTTCTCCACTAAAAAATAACAATACTTCGAATACTTTTGCCCTCCTTCATAAGCTTAAATCCTTCATTTATTTCATCTAACTTTAAGTTATGAGTGATAAACTCATCAACCATCAGTTCTTTTCTCATGTATTCTTCCACTAACTTTGGTACATCTTCGACCGCTTGAAAACTTCCAAAGAATGTACCACCAATACGTCTTCCAACAATCACATCGAATGGGAAAACGCTGAGTTCCTGTTCAAACGACGCAATTCCAATAAGCGTTGTCTGCCCCCAAACTGGGTTGGAGGAATAAATTGCAGCACGCATAGTGGGTATCAATCCAATACACTCAAATGTATAGTCAAATCCTCCATTGGTCATTTTCATCAATACGTCAGAAATTTTTTGATCAGGATAGTCGTTGGGATTAACGAAATCAGTGCAACCGAATTTTTTAGCCAATTCAAATTTTTCAGGATTGATATCGATTCCATAGATTTTTGATGCACCAGCTTTTCGGCAACCCATGACAGTTGCCAGACCAATTCCACCAAGTCCCCATACGGCACATGTGCTACCCGGTTCAACCTGGATAAATAGAAAATTAATTATGCTGCGAAAAAAAAGTTTTTATAATGGAGAATTCATTTGTTTCTGCAATGCAATACATACAATAATAAAGAAATACAAAATGAAATAGAGAATTTTCTCTTAGTAAGCGCTTAGTCTGTGAATGAATGAATGAATGTTTTACAACATAATTCAAAATTGACTTAAATGTTAGTGTAAAAGTAGAGAAAATGGCTGCAACATGACCACTCTACACCATCATTATAAAAGGTGTTTCTTTAGAGGTGAAGAACTTAAAAATGGCAACACTGTTTCCAGTGTCAGCCGATGTCCAGTTTTTGGTTGTTTTCAGGTTAGTTCTGATTGGCAATTCATCATGAACAAACTTACGCCGCAGTAATGTTTGCAAATTGTTCAAATTTATTTTGAAAAATACAGTTTTTTTTCGAGAAATACGGTGATGAAGCTCACTTTTGATTAAATGGTTACGCCAAAAAATAGAATTCTCGCATTTGGAGCGACGATAATCCACAAGCATATGTGAAAGCACCATTACATCGAGTAAAGCCTCCGGTTGATGCACTTTATGAGGCGGTGGGATAATTGGTCCATATGTCTTCAAAAATAATAATGGTCAGAATTTTGCAGTCAACGGTGAGCGGTACAGAGACCTGATTGCTGACACGTGGTTTCAGCAAAACAATGCTGCATGCCACAAAGTGTGCGATACACTTAATTCACTAAAAGACATTTAACGACCGATTAATTTCACTAAACGACCCTGTTAACTGGCCACCGCATTTGTGCGGTTTGACACTGTCAGATTGCTTTCTATGACATATGTAAGATCAAATGTCTCCGCCGATAAATTGGAAACAATTGAGCACCTGGAAGCAAACATTCCACCCATTTATTGTCGAAATATAGCCTGATTTACTGCAAATAGTGTGTGAAAATTGAGCCAACAGATACATCACGTACGCACCAGCTGCGGTGGTCACATACCCGAGATCATCTTTAAATATTAATGGCAAAAAAATATCTTTCAAGTGAAGCCGATTTCATGGATATTAAAAACATTTGTCTTCGTTTTATTTCAATTTGGATTTCTTCACCTCTAAAAACACCCTATATAAGTGTAAAAAAATACCCTATATAAGTGTTTTTACCTTTGCAGCGTTAAGAGCAGCTCCATATCCAGTTGTAATTCCACACCCAATCAGACAGACCTTTTCCAAAGGTGCCTTATCATTTATCTGTTCAAAAATATAAATATGTTTCGAAATATGTATAAACATTCGCTTGCATACTTACTTTCGCCAGACACATTTCTTCTACAACAGTATACTCAGAAAATGTTCCCAATGACATAAATTGACAAATTGATTGTCCTTTGCATCGAATTCTCGTTGTTCCATCTAACATTGCACCGGTCATTTGTAATCCTAACATTGCTTGACAGTGATTTGTTTTAGGACTTTTACAATAAGCACATTGAAGACACTGTCCAGCGTAGAGTGGTATGACATGATCACCTGGCTTAAATTTCGTGACATTTTCTCCAACACTTTCAACAATACCAGCACCTTCATGACCGGGCAGATTAGGAAATTTGTTTGCTATTTGAATAACACCATTCATCAAAGAAGCGTCAGAGTGACATATTCCAGTGGATACCAGTTTAATTCGCACTTCACTATTTCGTGGTGGATCAATCTCCACTTCTTCGATAGATAGTGGTTGATTTAATTTCCACGCGATTGCTGCTCGACATTTAATCACCTGATGAAATAAAAATAGTAAAACAATTTCTAACTGTAATTATTTGTGAGAAGACGTTATAGCAATTGAATGGTAACAGCTCGATGCAAATTTGAACACTGCATGAGATAAACTACGTTGAAAAAGGATATACGACTGTGACTATCAAGAGTAGAAAAATCAAATTTTTATGAGTTGAACTGATGCAACTCCTCAACTTGAACTTCAAAATTGGAATTATGCTGAACCAATTTATAGTAACCAAGCAGTCCGTATATGCAAACTGCTTGAGAATAGCAGAGCTTACACAGGAAAGGTGACAGCAAACCTGTTATAAAATGTTATGAAAATGCAAGCCTCGCAATATTCATTATTGAAATCCGAATAAAAGATGAGCGAAAATACAAACGCGTTTACACAACAATTTTTAAACGTGTGGATAAATACGAAAATGATAATCAACCTCAAATCACCGTGGAAAATACTGACCATGATTTTGATGGAATCAAATTTACTAAATACTTCCAAAATAATTCACTTTTTATCATGGTAACCCAATTATCCGACAATCTAGAAAATATGCTGCTATGTAGTCTAGAGCGAACTATGAAATTAGCTGAAGACTATGAAAACGGAGCATCGCGAAATAAAAGCAATAAATCAGTTGGGTAGTGGGGTTATATTGATTTCTCTTGGTCAACTACTATATCGACTTTTGCTTTGGGATTGCTTCTTTATGAAAACATCGAACAATCGAAATGATTGGGATTTAATAGGGGACAGACGGAGTGATCCAGTTCGATCATGGCAAAATTTCTCATTCCCTTCCCGACACATTACTTTTATCAAAATTGTTGGCACATACAGTACTGCAAATAAAATTTTTCATTAAGTTCACTCTGAATATCCGTCATAGGATCAATATTTCCTGTCACAATAAGAGTGGAGAGACAAGGTATGCTAATGCGCCGAGTGAGGGACTGGATGACTGCTCATGGGTTCAGTTTAGCACCGGAGAAAACTGAAGTGGTCATCTTGACAAAAAAGAGAATCCCTAGAGTAAAGATGATCAGTATTGGAGATATGCAAATCGAATCAAAGCCATAGGTGAAGTACCTGGGGCTACTGATCGACTCGAAGATGAGTTTCTCTGAGCAAATCAGGGCACCGGCTGAGAAGGCTGCTTCAGGAGTATCAGCTCTGAGTCGACTTATGGCCAATGTAGGGGGACCCAGCCCATCAAGAAGACGCCTCATGATGAGTGCTGTAGGGTCAGTGCTACTGTACGGAACAGAGGTATGGGCCGACGCTCTCAGTAAGGAGGTTTACCAAAAATGCCTGGCACAGGCACAGAGAAGATGAGCGCTGAGGATTGCATCTTCGTGTCCGACAGTCTCTGACTCGGCCGTGAAAGTCATTGCAGGCGTGGTACCTGTTGGCCTCCTTGCTAGAGAGTGCCACTCTATTTATCTGCATCGAAACGAGGATGCGAGGGAGATGGTTGTCCGTGAAGAGAGACAGCGCTCACTCAACGATTGGCAGCAGTCTTGAGTGAATTGTGCGAAGGGAAGGTGGACTGCACGCCTGATCCCGGATGTAAGACCGTTCTAAATCGATGGCATGGTGATACTGACTTCTATCTGACCCAGCTTTTGAGCGGGCATGGGTGTTTTCAGTCTTACCTGCACAAGATTGGTAAGTCACGGTCCCCCGATTGTCGGTTTTGCCCAGGAGAGGAAGACTATGCCTGCCGCACATTTTTTCTTTGCATGAAATGGGACAGGCTGTGAAGAGCTCTCTATAGGGAGACGGGAGAGCTCACCCTGGATAATATAGTCGCGGTGATGCTCGAATCGGTTGATAAATGGAACCAGGGGGCACATTATGTTCGGGTAGTCCTAAAAGATAAAAGGGACCCACAGCAGCCGGGGTTGCTGGGGCTGGGGGATCTCTTGTCTGGCATTTCCTCTTCCCCTCCCGCTAGAAGAGCGATCTCCCAGCTTGAAGGCACCTCTCGGTGTAACTAAACGAGACCTGGCCCGATAAATGTGTCAAACGGTTCTAGGCTAAGTTCTCAGGTTGACAGGGAAGGTTTAGTGGGCAGTCCGGTCACCTCGTTGCGAACATGGGAGTGCCACACTATGTGCGTAAATGGGCATTCACCTCCCGATCACAAAAAAAAGAGTGGAGAAAAACAAGTAATTGGAGAAGGAACGCTCATCCGATCAACAAAAATCGCAATGCCAAGCCCCACACCGACAAAAGAAGTGATGTGAGTCGGACAGTGTTAGAGAGCATCAACACAAGACAAACATATAATGTAGTGAAAAACCTGAAATGTGGCTATCAGCCCAAACCACGCTCTACCGTGATGACATCGGCAATCTCATCGCTGATGAAACCAAGGTTAAGGACAGATGGGCAATAATATTTCAAGAATCTCCTTAACCCTCGGCACAGCTCCAGAACATCCAAGCCTATAGATGTCTGCGGAGAGCTTTCATTGGCCCCACCAACTCTGGATGCAGTTTGTTCTATCATCAAAGCCCAAAAGAATAATAAAGCGCCGGTCATCGATAAGATTCTAGTGGAGCTCATCAAATATGGTGGCAGCTGTGTTCATAAAGCTATTCGTAAAGTCATACAGCACATTTGGTAACACAAACATATGCCAAAAGAGTGGAGCCAATCAATTATATACCGTATCTACAGTGTGAAAATTATAGAAGCATATCACTACTTTGTATGGCTTACAATATATTTTCAAAGATCTTAGAAAATAAATTCGGATCATATGCCAACAGTATTGTTGGGGTGTATCAAGGTGGTTTTAGAGCAGGTAGATCGACAATAGACCAATTATTCACAGTCAAGCAGGTATTTGAAAAATGCTGCGACTTCAACATAGGCGTGCACCAAATTTTCGTTGACTTTAAGCAAGCATACGACAGTATTGATCGTAACATACTGTACCAAATAATGCTTTGCTTTGGCATCCTAACCAAATTGGTTCGTCTTACCAAAATGACAATAACATTGACGACCTCCCAAGTCTGCAACAATAACCAACTCATCGATGCCCTTGACACAAATATCGGACTAAAGCAGTGAGATGGGCTGGCTATTCAATTTGGCTCTGGAGTACATTTGGATAAACAAGGTACATTGGTATAAAAGTCAAGCCAAGGGGTAACCTATGTGGACGACATCACATTTTGTCACGGTCATTAACAACTGCCAAAGAACTCTTTCTGCAAGTCGACAACGAAGCAAAACTAGTAAGGCAACAAATTAATGAGAATAAAACAAAGCTCATGACGCAGTCGAAGAAAAATGCCTCAAGCACACAAAATTTCACATTTGGCGAGTACAGTATCAAAAATTTGAGCAAATTTCTGTATTTAGGCGCCAAAATAAAGAAAATGGGTAATGAAAGAGACGAAATACGCTGAAGAATACAGCTCACTTTTCAGTTTTGACGATCTTGAAGACCAGCTGCATACACAGAAAAATAAAGCTCCAAGTATACAAATCTATGATAGGACTTGTGTTATGCTATGTGTGTGAAACATGGACACTAACCCAAGCATCCGCAAATATTATGAACGCCTTTGAGCGATAGGTCCTGAGGCGAATAATCCGAGTGAAGCTAGACGGAGACCAATGGCAAATTCGAAACAACCATGAGTTGTATGAAATTCTTGACGAGTCGGAGGTTTCAACGAGTGTAAGACTGCGGAAGCTGCAATGGGCTGGATATATGAACCGTACGGACGAATAATGGATACCCAAAAAGGTATTCGTTGGGAGAACTGAGGACCGGAGACCAGTGGAGAAGAAGAGTGGTCTGACTCGGTCGACGAAGATACTTCATGAATGAACCGAGACAGTTGGAGGCGCTATTTGCAGGAAGCGAAGGCCCGAGAGGGGCTGTAGTGCTAGAAGAAGGAGAAGAGTTGGACAGTGGTCATTAGAATTTAACTAAAATCATAAAGTTACAAATACAAAACACCACATAGAAAAGAAGTATTACTCTAAAACACACAAATACCAATTTATGCGCAACCAAAACAGTTTAAAAAATTTTATAACTCTCATGAATCTCTAGTGATGATATATTATGATTAAATTTATATATTTCGCTGCAATTAGAAACGAAAAGGTGTATTTTGTTACATATATGCACATAAATGTATTGAAATGAACAATCATGTAAATACAGCAAAGCAAGACTCACCCGACTGGTGTTTGGGTAAACTTCAAAGCTCATGTTAGATAGGAAGCCATATGCTAGCAAGTATTGATCGGCCTACTGTTGGAAAAGCTTACGTGAGCTGTCAGCCAACTGCAGCATAAGCAAATGCTTATATCGCGTAATACAATATGTTATACAGTATTCTATTTTCCGAATGAAATCGTATGAAACGCATTCCGTGCGTGCTTAAAATTCTCCTTGCACTGTTCACTGTACTCCTGCACTTTTCAAGACGAGCAAATGAAGCACATGTTTTGCACCTTCCACTGATAGCTAAGCTTTGAGAAGTAAACAAACTTCTTCTGAAATCATTTTCAATTCACTAGGAGCGCTATTGTGTTCTCCACAGATCATCTGGATTTCATTGTAGAAATCCGTCCCGAAACCGTAAAAAACCTGAAATTTTCATTGGCACCTCCACAATTCTTCATATACCGCCATGTAAGCTAGCGAACAAAGTCGGGCTACTAGTGTTCATGTGTATAGTAGTAAGCGCTGCTACCATATGGCTTCCTATCTTACGTAAACTTGCATGAGAGGCTAGTTGGTCAAAAACAGGCTGGCTGAGGCAGGTTGCTCGGTAGTTGGGCATGGTTTTTGTCCGTTGAATGGGACAGTCGGTCGCGGGAGTCGAAAAAAAGTCACAGACAAAGTTTTTGTTTGGATTTTTAGTAATCGAGCAGTCCACCTAGGAAAACTGCTCGAGGGACCTTCAAAAAGAGTCCCGCAAGATATTCTAACGTTACTGGGCTGGGAACAATTCAAAGGAGGGGCTCGAACCGACAAGGAGTATTTATATTTAGATGAATAGCTGAAAGTTTTACCCATTGAACACAAATTTACATATGTATAGAAATGTATAGTTTATATTCTCCACTCTTTTCATCATTTCATTTTATTGCTCAACTTTTAGAGTTGAAGAGATTATGTTTGATGAAAGTTATTAAACTAGTCGAAATTTTCTTTTATAGTTCCGATTTCCTTCTATTTAAACTGATAGGAGATCCCTTAAATCATTGTTAGCTTTATTTTCGTTGTAATTTGCCTTTTCTTTTGATTTGTCGTAACAACACAAAGACACTAGTTATGGGCGTTTTTCGGTTATGAAATAATCAACTGGGTATCATTTGCTTTAGGTTCACAATTTAAAAGAACCGAACTGCAATTGGAAGTTTATAAATCTAAGAATTTTAGTGAACGGTGGTTCAAGTGAAGTGGATAATAAAAATTTACCTGGTTTTTTGCGCCGCGTAAATTTGCAATAAAATGCGAATCGAAAATTTGATTTACAACCTAGCGTGGCCTATGAATAACTGTGAATTCGTCCACGACTGTGTTCAAACGCTACGACGGGAAGATTTACACCCATTACTGTAAACATCGAAACGGAATTAATTTTTATACATTCGTACCGACCCTAATCTATTGATTTTGGTCGCG
Organism: Odontomyia ornata; assembly: GCA_963969285.1. Lineage (NCBI taxonomy): Eukaryota > Metazoa > Arthropoda > Insecta > Diptera > Stratiomyidae > Odontomyia > Odontomyia ornata. The sequence goes on along the minus strand of OZ017739.1, from coordinate 405,950,149 downwards.
AATTGGATACGTTAATTTGCTTCTGGAATGTGTGCGAAGTGCAAATTTTGCTATAATGATAGTGCGAAAATTATTACTGAGTGGAGAATTGAGTCTTTACGCGTGACCTGCTACAAACGAGTGAAAAATTCGACATGAGGTGATTTGTGCGACAGGCGACATTTCTTCCTCCCGATTTTATTGCATTAATGAAATGATCATCAAATGATGTTTCGCATCGTTATCTTATTTGAAATAACAGTGTTTTGTTTTCCAAAAAGAAACCACTTAAGTAACTATTAATGAAAAAACTTCGCGAAAGGCTATGTATAACACTATGTATAACATCCTCTATCATCCTCTGCTGTATATCTAGAGCTGGAATTACCAGAAACAATATGCATTAGCAATTTATCATAAGACGAAAATGAAATTTCTTAAACTCCAGAAGAAGATCTAAACGAAATCATAGTGGTCACAAGTTGTGGAGCATCAATTTTACGTGAAGCCCATTTGTATACTCCAGGAATATTAGCAATGAAATCTGGTACAAAGGCAGGAGAAGATGTATGTATGCTCGTATGTATATGCTGATTTAGTGGGAAAATGTAAAAGGGGAACCAACAATTTATACGAATCATTGGGAACTTTCGCATTAACAGTTCAAGTTTTCAGGCACTCTTACCCCCAGCAACTACGAGCGATCGTTGAAGTTGTGGGCAAGTAACTTGTTTTATTCTTGTTTACATTATACATTGATAACATAGTTTTGAATAAAAAAAAAATTTTTTACGATCTTATTTGGACTATGAATTGATATTATTCTTTTGAATTTTAAGAAAATGTTTCCGATCTTTTCGAGATAAAAAGAAGGAAAGTGTCTTAGTAGATAATAAAAAAAAACAAAGAATAAATGTAAACAAGTTGAGAAGCAGGAGAGTGCTCCTACCAGAAGGTCTTTGTAAACATCCTAGGGTTAGAAACAAGTTTTCTAATAGCGTGACTCGATAAATTGAATTGTTCATCCAATACTTGGATATGAAACCGTTAAAATTTATGCAAAATATGCACAGTTTCTTTCATAAGCACATGCAGCCGCCATTTTAATCATGATTATAACCGGGTTCAACAAGTTGTAATAGAATGATTTTCGCATGATAGAGGAGTGAATTTTATAAGGTGTTCAAATAGAGCTTATGAAATAGAAACTGAAGAAGAAGCCCATAAACAGATTTCACTATATCACACTCAGGAATCAATGCACAGTGGCATCAATGAAACGCACTACACACTGAAATCCAAAATATACTATCCAAAGCTTCAGGAACACATTTAATTAGTGATTAACAACTGCATTCAGTGTAAAGGGATAAAATATGATAGGAACCCTATCAAACCACAATTTCAGATCACAGAAACACCTACCGGAAAAAATGAGATAATCCATCTAGATATCTTTCATTTACAAAAAAGATCATTCGTAACTATAATAGATAAACTGACAAAGTTTGCAGTAGCGTACACTATCAATGACAGGAACTGGTTAGCTAAAAAGATGATTTTAGTACAACACTTCTCTAAGTTTGGAAAACCTAAAAGAACTATAATGGACAATGAGTTCAAATTAGAGTAAATTAAAGAATTTCTTAGTAAAAGTGATATCGAGGTACATTTGTCCAAACCCAATAACCATACAGGTAATGCGGATGTTGAGAGGCTGCATTCCATAATTCTAGAAAAAAAATTGCAGGTATAGATGATAAAAGTTTACCACTTGAGGCAAAAATTCAGTTGGTTGTTAGTAATTATAATGATAGGTATCATTTAACCATTCGAACATCGCCTAGAAAAGCAAAAGAAGAAATAGAGGAAAGAAAACTGAGTAGGTTAGTTCAAGAGGCAAAAGAAAAAAAGATTACCAGACTTGATGAGAAACAAGAAAATTATGTAGAACGAACACAGGAAGGTCCTATAAAAAATTACAAGCATGCCAGGCACAAAGAAGAAACTAGGTATAAGATTAAAATATCGTATAATTTTCACCCAAACAATATCAAAAGACCGTCTAAATTTACAGACAATACTGATCATAATGTTGATGACAACACGAACAGCACTAGAAGTCCTACAGGTGACGCCAATTAGGGAGCAAAATGGGTATGTGAAAATTAAAGTGCAGATAATCAATCAAACCAACACAATTTTACATATAATTAATCCAGAAAGTATTTTAGAAACCATTCTTAACATAAAGGTGAATTTAAAACATTTGGATATAAATAATCTAGATATAGTTTTACAACAAATAAAAACAATAGAGGCAACGGTACATTCCCTTACCCTAATACCAGGCAATACGGGGGATTGTTAAATATTGTTGGTATCACACAGAAATGGCTTTTGGTACTATGGATAATACTGATAGAGAAGAAATTTTAGAACACTTGCAGGTTGTGGAAGAAAATAGTCGAAACTCAATTCAAACGCTAAATCAGCAGATAAAAATTAATGAGCATTTTAATGAATCACTAGAATTCTTGAAGGGAGTTATAAGGAGTGATAGAAGAAAAATGTTAAATGCCTTTAAACGAAAAGAGGCAATAACAATTGCTCACAGATCGATTGATTAAATTGCAGTTTCTAGAAAATAAAGTTGATCAAATCCAGTATAATATGGCGTCAGCTTAATATAATCTGATTCATCCTAGTATTCTCACAGCTAATGAAATTAATGAATATTATATTGATATTAAAGTTATCAAAAATTGGAATTTCGGAGTACAAGTGCAAATATATTGTTATTGCAATCAAAATACCCAAAGACTATGTATCCGTTGAATTAAAATTGATTACACCATTAACTGACAAAAGCAATTATGAAATAAACAGTGAAGAAGAATATATTGTAGAAATTAATGATAAAGCATATGCATACGACCCAGAATTGAGTTTGCGGGAACTTAAATTGAGTCAGCATTGTGTTATAAAAAGAAATTGTATTTTGAAATATTAGAATCAAACGAAAATTTGTGTTATTGATGAAGAAATGATTTTAATAAAAAATGCAAATGGGGAAGAATTAAAGCATAATTGTGATGATAGGAAAATTGTATTAAAAAATAATTATCTTGTAAAATTTAATAATTGTTCAATTACAATTGGTCAAGAAGTTTTTTATAATCAGAAAATTATAAATGAGGATAAACACTTTTATCAGAATAGTATGTTTGAGTCTAAATTTCCAAAGTCTATATCATTTGATAACTTAATGGCCAACCAATTAATATTAAAGAAATCAAGGAACTGAAAGTGCACAAAAATATTTCATATGGAATAAGTTTAAGTCTTTTTACAATAATAGCATTGGCAATAATCTTGTTAACCATTATTATCAAGATAAAATTATGTCCAAAAGAAAATAAAAAGATTCAGGCGAATCTTTATTTAAACCGGGGATAAGTAACATATGACAATGCTCCCAACAAAGCTGAATCTCATTCAGTTAATAGCGCCCCAAATAAAGTTCACGTAAAGTCATTGGATGGCAACCTAGATAAAGTTCAATCGAACTCAGCTGTTGGTGCAATATCATACGTTGCAAAATCTACGGACAATATCCAACAATTATCTAGGCCAGAACATAAAATTCATAGCGTCACAATATCGCCAAGTAATATTGTTAATTTAACAACAATATCCGAACCAATGTTAAACTTAATAGAACATAAGAAATCAGTTGTTAGTCTACATTAAGTGATACAAGTTCGATATTAAAATAAAAGTTAAGTAAACATTACCTCGAGTTGTTTTTTTTTAACTCGGTGCTTAACAAAATACTAAAGTCGCGCGGTTAGCCGGGTATTCGCCGTCGCATTTTACTTGTAATCCCTTTTCGTAGGTGACTTAGGCCATTGGCACCTTCCCACCAGCCAATCGGTTCCGTTTTGACACTGGTCACCCGAAGAAATTGTAAGTGCGAAAAATATTTTGTAGTTCTTCCTTATACTGTGAGAAAAAAACCCGTCCCTAGACACCGCAAAGCTAGCTTGCCAGCGCACTTACGCATCCCCAGACAAGGCCATTCTCAGCGTAGCACTAATTCCACTCGCTGAGGCAGCAAAACACCACTGCAGTCCTTAACTGACATATAACATCCAAATAACAAACACTACAGGTTCAGTCTGCAAAATTGCAAGTGTCATACTTCACTCCAACTCTCGGTCGCTATTTTCTCGATCGAATTTTCATTCTGTTCATTTCATTAAATTCCCATTCGGTTATCCAGTGTTTTTGCTAAATTGAAATTCGAAAGTAAAGGAATCTGCTAGGATAAATTGGAACAGCGGTTGTCATGTAAAAATTTTCAAAGAGTTAATCGTCTTAAATTTTACAACAAGCACGTCGTGTGAGAATTTGTGGCAGAATTGCAAATGAAGAAGACGAGCTAAAAATTTGCTACCGGTCCGGTATTAAAATTAATAAAATAAATGTAAAATCTAGGCCAAAATATTGTTCGAAGCTAATAAAAAAGTGAAAAATTTAGTTGCGTGACAATAACAGTTCTAGACCCACGATTTTCCATTCATTCTAGCTTCTTATGCCAGGTAGATCATTTTGGAACTTGACGATAACGGCGTTATTTTATTTTACGGGGATTTCCTTTTTTTTGATTACTGAGCCCAAATAAGACTTTTACATGTTAGTATATTTTAGCTACTTAATCACCTTATACTCGTAGTACGAATAGATCTATTCAATTATTAGGGTTTTGTAAAACAATTTTACAAAACCCTACTAGTTTTGCGACCAGTCTGTCCGTCCGTCCGTCCGTGTGTCACAGCACTTTTTCTCGCAAACTACTTAAGCTAGAAACATCAAATTTTGTATGCAAGTGTAAAGTGATGCTCGCTTCAAAGTTCAACTACAAACAATTTTATAAGGTATTTAAGGGGGGGTCTTCCCATATAGGGGACTGGCCCCCGAAAAAAAAAATTTAGCCGATATGGGTATCAAATGTAAGGTCTTGATGAGTCTTAATTTGATACTTTTTGCTTCGAGGGACGCGCAGGGAGGGGAAATACACGAAATATTTGTGTCCCCACCCCCACCCTCGCGATTGGACACCTGTGATCCGAAAAATCTGAAAAAAATTATGGTGTTAGGTGTTTATGAGTACAACAACAACAAATACCTCAGAAGTCGAAATTCACTCAACTTTGTTAATAATAGTATGATATTCGAATTTCACATTTTCCCCAATAAAATCGGATCGGTATCCTTAAACTGAACGAAATTCAATATTTACGTAGTCCTACTAAGATTTCTTAAACTTGGTAAGTTTGATGAAAATCGAATGATATACACGGAAGTTATAGCCGTTTGAAATTTCTTCAATTACAACAACAATAACACATGATTTTGGTATTTTATGGACTTTCCATCCAATCAGTCACTGCAGTTTTGACTTGATCTTCTTGAAATTTTCCAATAAGGTCAATAACATTAATATTTTTTAGAATTCATGATTTGAGTGACTTTCATCGGTTTGCAATAAAATGGCGACCGTTGAAAGTAGAAAAACAATGGATTTTCCTTTGAACGTGCACATCTCTTTGACATATTTCTTGAGGTTATTCATTGCTGGTGTCTGCATTTCTCAGAAATTGGGTACAAAACCCTTCTGACATGAGCGTAGGTCTGTTTACCCAACTTGTTTTATTATAATTCCCTGTCGGGTATGATATTATACAATAAATTTTATTTGAGGAAACGAAAAGAATGAGTATATTTATTGGTTTTTTTTTATCAAGCTGGTATAATCGTTTTTTATATAAATGGGATGAAAAGGTCACTGGCTATCCTGTCCGTTGCTAGCCATAGATCAAAGAAACAATTTGACAGGCTCAGCGATTAAAATGACACCCCAAAATATTTGCATTTTCGGTATTCTTTAAGACGTGAAGGGTTTTGAGTCTCTTTGGGTTTCTATCTCCAATAGCCAGAATACGATTAATAATTTTTTTGGTTATTAGTTTTAAATATTCCGTGCTCATCCATAGTCATGTCTAATCTAATAAGGCACTATATTAGCAGTACATTCATTTTTTTTTTTAAGTTGACTGGGATTGTCCAAGTCAGGGCTACGTATATCGCTAAAAAAATATGAGCCGTTAAAGAATTAAAAACGGTGTATTCTTCTCTATTCTTGGAATGGGTAGGAAGTCGCCACGTGAGGTGATAAATCTTCTGATATAGATCTTACAGGCTTGCTGACATTATTTTGTGGAGTTAGGGGCTTCTACGCCAAGCAATGATAGGTCTCTGAAGATGGACCTAGTCTTTTGGATTTCGATCCAGTTAGGAGGGTGCGATATTAGCTAGCTTCCCCGTTGAAAATAGAAGGATGACTTGTGTCATCAGTAAAGAATCCAGGATATGAAAAGACTCCCCTCGGTTTTTTTGTCTGGCCAGGTCGTACGCGTGAAAATATTTTTGTAGTATGGTCCTTGTGTTGGCGAGAAGAACCCGCCCCATGACACCACAGAAAGCTAGCTGCCAGCACGTATACGTGTCATCAAGTAAGGGCAACTCAGCTGGGCTCACCTCAGCAGCAGATCATCGCTGCTGTCCTTTATGGATTTATACACACTTAAACACAACAAATTTTAATTCAGCTGTAGACTGTTGTCGTTAATTAGTTAGTAGTTCCATAATTTGAACCGTTAAATTATTCTATCATTTTTACCGTATTTTCAATAACGTAATCTAGAGGTGCAAATCCTATTCGCTTTAATTTCTGGTAGAAACATCCTAATATTTAACGGTTATTTTTGATTTAAAATCAGTCTTTCTTAATCATAGATTTCAAATTGAACCATTAGCCTTCTTAACATAAAACATTAATGGTTCAGCAAATTCAAATCTCATAATAAAACATTCGATTAAAATTTAATATATTTTTAATTCGGAGCTTATTTTTATAGTTACCTCATTCTAAAATTTTATTCATATCAATTTTCTGCACATCAAATTTATTTCATAGATAAGTCCAAGAAGCAGGAGAGTGCTCCTACCAGAAGGGTACTGTAAGTAATTAATTACTCAAACAATGTATTGAATATCAAAACTTGGGTACAACAATTTTTCGTACATTTCCCTTCCTCTTGCCTCCTTTAACGCAGTTTAAGACCTGTTGTGTCAGTTTAAGACCTGTTTTGAAAATATTTTGGTTAAATTTTTTTTATGGGTCAACCCCTATATGGGGATAACCCCTTAAAAACCTTATAAAAATTTTTTTGTTCTGAAACTTCTAAGAGGGCACCACTTTTGATCTACTCCCAAAATTTCATACTTCTAGCTTATGTGGGATGTGAGAAAACTTGATGTGACATACGGACGGACGGACAGACCGATCGCGATTTTAATAGGGTATTGCAAAATTATTTTGAAATACCTTAAAAAAACTATATTTATAAACTGTTTGGAATTATTTTTGTTGAAATAAATTGTTTTGCACACGACTCAACTATCCGATTAAAATACAATGAAGACGAAAGTTTAATGATAATAAAATGATAATAATAATAAAAGTTAATCGTTTATTCACGTTTTATCTGTGATGTGGGTGGTAATATTAGTATTCGTATGTTTTGAACTCATATATGTAATACACACACCTACTACTTTAGCCAATGAAATCGGTGGAAAATATTTGAAAATATTGTAGTATGAGAAGATACTTGGTAGTAATTTCTTTTAAATTTTTTTTTTCATCAGGAAAGATTAAATATTTGTTATAAATAATTGCTACTAAAGGAAATTTATGTTGGTATTTACTCTATTGTGATGATATAAAATGGTATTATAGCAAATACTTTGTTTTAAAGATTGTATAATGTACACTTCGTAAGGTATTAATATATGTTTTAAAATATCTCTTTTCAGTTGCAAATCATATTTTTGTCTGCCCATCCACACAACCCAGCAAAACTCAGTAAACATATACTAATGAACCCAGTACTTGCATTCACTGAAAAATTCAATAAAACTTAAATTGAGCTTTGGGAAAAACATTCACCCGTCGTCACTGAGAATAGAGAGCATTTCCCTTCATAAAACTTTCGCGCGTATTGCCCCGAAACTTCTTTATCCAGATGGCAGGACGTGTGCGTTGTGTAGCCTGATGTTAATGGTTTCAAAGTTGCTAATTATCAATCTACATATTTGACCGATTAAATTGGCAATTTTTCGACAAAATCATAGCTGCTTATCTCTTAGCTAAAGCAAAAGTCAAAGAAAAATATTTTGAAGTTGAAAGTAAGGACCATAATAGATATAAACAGAACGAATGCTTCGAACGAATCCAAGAAATCACTTGGGGGCATTGAAATCACAGTAATTACGCAGTCCCATATAAAAACTTGTTTTGAACGAAGAGTAACAAGAAAAATAAGTGAATTTCTAATGGCCAGTCTCACGTAGCTGTTTTGAATAAAATACCAAGCTTACCTTCTGAGTGTATCTATTGTTAATTTCATTGTGTCATACATTGTGTTCATGCAGTCTTCTGCACGGTCACTTGCTGAATCAAAAAGGCAAAGTTTTGAATTTAAAGTACATAAGCTGGTATGTAAAATATGATTGGGAAATTTGCAAATTATTAATCTAAAACTCACCATTAAATTTAAATAAGTCGAGCAAGCAAGAGAGTGCTCCTATCAGAAGAGATTTGTACCCATCCTAGGGTTCAAAACAGGTTTTCTGATGGCTTGTGTAATAAAAGCAAGCAAAAAGAAAAATATTTGTTTCTTTTTAATTAAAATTGCACCACGGGGAAAATGTGCGTGCACGAATCATCCTGTAACCCGGCACTGGCCATCGCCTATCGACAGTTCCCGTAACGTTAGTTTCAACCGAAGTCTCTGTCAGGGACTGTTATCGATCATCTACATGGTGCATTGTTAAGGCCACTTCAGCATTAGAGGGGATTCCCCTTGAAAAATTTTGAAATGTTTGATAAGACCGAACATTTTGAGAGATCACCACTTTTAGCCTTTTCACAAAGTTTGAGCTCTAGTTTCAACAGTTTCTGTAAAAACTTGCTGTGACGCACATACGGAGGGAAATATGAACGGAGGGACAGACGGACTGACAGACAGGACGTGAAATTAGCCGGTTTTTGTAAAATTGTGTTATAAAGCCCTAAACAGTGCAGCACTTTAAAGTAATTTTCATAAGTTCATAATTGATGCTGCACTTTTGTCAAATAGTTAGGGTTATTGCCAAATAGACCTGTGATTTGAAGATTTTGTAATAAAAATCTAATCATCAGGGTTTATTGTGACCTTAGTAAAATAGTGTAGGTTTTAGGACTTTGTACTACTTTACAAAATACTATTGAAATCTCTTTTAAATAAGAAGGTTGCCATCTTCTGGCTAATTTTTTGAAAAAAGTGTTGATTGGTTAGCTATTGAAAACGCAATCTCATAATTTGTATAGTTGTTTGTCATCCCAAGTTTTCTCCACTTCCTTTTCTCCTACAGTCCTTTAGAAGAAGCTACAAAAGAAGAGAAGGGAGAGTAGTGGGAGGAGAGTTTTAACTTGGATCTCCTTATATAGGGAGGGTGCTCTTAACATTTAATTTAACAAATAGTAGCTCCGGAATTGAACGCAAGGACTTACTGAAACCTTTCTAAGACAGACTGTAGTCATGTAATAAAAAGACAGGGAAAGGTTATTAGCTTAAGACCACGCTTTATCGGGATGACAACCGCAACATCATCGCTGATGGAAACAGGATAGAAGAAACATGGGCTTAATATTTCAAGAAACTCCTGAATTCTCTCTACAGCTCCAGAACATTGGAGCCTATGGATATTCTCAGTGAGCTTCCATTTACCCCGCCAACTCTCGGTGAAGTTCACCGTATCATTAAAGCCCAAAAGAATAATAAAGCTCTGGGAATCGATGAAATTCCAGTGGAGCTCATTAAATATGGTGACAACAGCGTTCAGAAAGCCATCCACAAAGTTATCTAGCACATTTGACAATAAAAACAAATGCCAAGTGAGTGGAGCCAAGCAATTATATCCCTTATCCACAGAACAGGTGAGCAGCTACGAGGGAAAACCACAAAGGCATATCATTACCTTGTACGGCGTACAAAATATTTTCAAAAATCATAGAAAATAAAATCATATCATTCGCCAACAGTATTATTGGGGGTATAAGGATGGCCTCCGAGCAGGCAATGGACCAATTGCTTACAGTAAAGTAGGTACTTGAGAAATACTGGGAGTTCAACATAAATGCATACCAAATTTTCGTTGACTAAGCAAGCATACGGCACATTTGATCATAACGGACTGTATCAAATAAGACATTGCTTTGGTATCCCAGCCAAGTTAATCCTTCTAACCAAAATCACAATAACGTCAACACCTTCTGAAGTTTGTATCAATAACCAACCATCGACGCATTTGACATATAAATATCAGACTAAATTGGGGAGATGCCATTGCTATTCAATTTGGCTCTGGAATACATAATAAAACGTTACCTGTCGATATAAAAGGTACATTTTTGAACAAATCGAGCCTATGCAGATGACATTACACAAATAGGGCTTCATATGAGAGAATAAAACAATAATCATGACGCAGTTGAGGAAACATTCCTCAAAAATAATAAAAAAACACATTTAGCGAAAACAATATCGAAAATGTAGGCAAATTTGTGCATTTATGTGCCAAAATAACGAAGAAAGGTAAAGAAATAGATGAAGTACGTCGAAGAATGCAGTTTGCAAATATAATGCGTGTATTTTATTCAGTACTGGCAATCTTGAAGATCTGCTGCATACATGGGAAAATAAAGCTCCAAGTATATCTACATATCTGTAATAAGATATGTGCTATGCTATGGGTGTCAAACATGGACCTAAGCTAAGAACATATAAATAAATGGACGAGCAACGAGAATCTGTGTACTCGTCCATTTGGGAAGCAAATTTAACACATAAATATGTTATAAATAGTTTACGCTCTCGAAACTATATGATTCCCTTTACTTCTTCGTCCCCATTGTTTCCAGACAGCTTTTTTTTTTCATCTTTTCAGAAGAATCACTTCTTCCACTGACACCTGCGCACACCGACAAAATTTCATTTCACGTGCACACGATCGCGCCTTCGTTATCATTCGTAGAACAGTTTGAGTACAACCCAACCAACGTTCTCTCACAGAAAACTCCAACGTCAAAGCTGATAAAATTCGTAGAAGCGAGAAAACCGCAAGACAACTAATGTGTCAAATCCGATGGTTTTAAATAAAAACAGAGAACTAAAGTGCCGATTTCGTACACGCGATCTTCAAAATTAAAAACTTTATAAACATGAACGTGTTTCGGAGTGAATCAAGTGTAAAAACAAAAACAAATCACTTCAAACCTCAATTTCACAACACTTTAGCGAAGCTTGCTAATTGCTTCGGCTCTCGCGACCAGTAGCGGATCCAGTACTCTCTGTATCTATGACCTAAACCCAAGCATCTGCAAACATATTGAACACGATCGAAAGACGACTCCTGAAGCGAATAATTGGATAAAGTTAGACGGGGGACTAATGGCGAGGTCAGTATGACCATGAGCTGTATGAAATTTTTCACGAGCTGGAGGTTTCTGCGATTGTAACTATAATAATGGGCGAGGTATGAGTTATTCCACTTCCTTAAGCCAGTGGTGGATGAACAGAACAGCAGTACGAAGGGTACCTTGTGAACGAAGAAACGATGCACAAAATACCAGTGTGAAGGGTGTATAACGTACATAAGATGAAGAAGATTTTGACAGTACATAACCGATGTTGTTGTTCTGGGATCAAGGGCCAGAGCTGGCACCAGATGACGGAAGATTTTTGGCGGGCGACCACACGGAGACAGAATTGCAATACCGTTTGGATTCATATTCTAGGGAATAAATCTTCAGCTAATGGTGAGGAATAATTCACTGGTATATTATGGAAATCAATGTACTGAAACGTAATGTTGTGACCTTCAATAAATTTTAGTGAAGAAATCACGTTTCTTGTGTGCACATTTGTGCAAAACAGTTTCATTTTTCAAGATGGTGAGGACAAATGTTGCATGTAAGTATTTTAGATGGCTGAGTGGCCACCGTTTGGTGTGTAAATCTAGACAGCAATCCGGCAGCACCTGAGTAAATAACTCAGGTCTACCTCGGATTTAGATGCGTGTTACGGACCGATGAGGAGTAGTCAAGAACGAATGGTGCCTCGTATACGAAAAGTAGTTTGTTGTATGTGCGGGATGTATCATTTTTTAGCTTTGTGTGCCGGAGCGTTGGAGATGTGTTCTCCGACTTTGGGATTTGTTCTCAAGTGGTATGCTCCCCGTGAAATTCATGCATTTCCACCAGTACTAGGATTTGTCCCCAAGAAAGGGATATGTTCTCTTGGTTGGTCGAGTGAGTATGATTGTGTGTTTGTGTAAACTTGTGGCTATTTGTGGCCAGTCTGGAGACAGCACGGATCGAGTAGCAAAGATTTTCAGAAGATTTAGGGTGTTCGGATGATTTTTATGAATATTGAAATTTGGAAGAAATTGGAAATTTCAGAAGTTGTGGAATTTCGGAGGAACTTTGAAGTAAAATTTTTTTTGGAAATTGTGGAAAGAGAAAAGGAGTTAAAGTGCCTGGGCAAGGCACGTAGTGTGAGGACAAATGGAATGATAGGAGTGGAGAAAAGGAGTTGAATTTAGAATTGGAGAAACGTGAACATTATTATTAAGGCTTTTTTAAGTATCACTGTTTTTTTTATAAATTAATTATTTTGCTTTTCAGTCTTTCAATTACAAGACAATGAGGGTCTCATTTTTTACTTTGGGGGGGAGGCATAAAGGAGGAGTTTATTATGGACTCGCTTGCTAGTTGCAGTGATATGGAGATGGACGAGGGTGGGAGTTCTACGGACAGTAGTGACAAGGCGGAGGCTATCGTAAAGCCGGAAGCCGGAAAGAGGCTAGTAGGGTCTCGAACGCTGGAGCCTACTTCAAAGGTATCGAAGAATTTTGAAGTGGGCGAGCGAAATTTTCCCCAGCTTAAAAAGGTAGCGAAAATAGCTTCCGCTATTTCTCGGGGACCATACCCAAGCCAGGTGAAAGGTCGGACCTTGAAGGAAATAAAGAGAATTCGAAGCCCCAGCAGCCAAGCGTGACTGATAACAAAAAAGAGAGGTTGCCTCCTATAGTGTATTATATGCTTAACCTGAAGACTTTCAGGGATAGCATCAAAAGGGCATGCACACGAAACTCTGAGAAAGAGCCAGAGTTCAACGTGAACAGCTCCTGACGAACTTCGCTCCACCCTAAAACGGCTGAGGATCATACCAGCTTTTTTAATTTTCTGAAGTGCACAAAGGTGGCTTGCTACACCTACACCCTTCGAGGAGAGAGAAAACTGACTCTCCTTTTCAAAGGCGTGCACAGCTCATACGACGAGAATGATGTCGTGGCTGAGCTGAAGGAAGCTGAAGAAAGCAATGGACATAAAGTTTCTATTGTACTAGAAGATACAATAGGAGTGTCTGCAGAAAAACTACACTTCCCAGTGCTACAACTGTCAAAGATTTGGCCACGTCGCTTCTAGCTGCGGACTTGAAGTTAAATGCGTAAAATGTGACAAACAGCATAAGTCCATTGAATGTCCAATCTCGAAGGACGAGAAAAAACACGAGGTGTTTTGTGTCAACTGCAATGCTAAGGGGTACCCTGCAAGTTTCAGAGGTTGTCCTAAAGCAAAAGAAATTGAAGAGAGGACGAAGAATCTTCAGAAGAAAAAAAGAGGAAAGGAGGGATTTCATCACCGCCTCTATAAAAAATACTGTACTTGAAGGGATCTCGTACTCTAGCCTTTTGCAAGGTGCAGAGAAGCAGCCTGCACCACAGCCTATACGGCAATAAAAACAGCAACCAATGCAGCAACCCCAGCAGTCACAGAATGAATGAAATACGGTTCTGAGCCCTGACTGCCAAAAATTTTGCGGGTGTGACTTGTTCACACTCATTGAAAAGTGGACTCTTTTATCCCCAAAAAAAAAAAAATTCACTAACCATAGTGAGAAAAAAGCTTCGTACTTAGATTTCACCTTCAAAGTATTTTGCCGTGATGAGCTCCATTAAACTCTCCATCCTCAACACCAAAAGACCAGACTTCTTGTTTATGTTGGAAACAATACTCAAAGAAAGACACAGAGTGCATCTGGGAAAATACAAAATCATCAGACGTGATGATCCAGAGGGAGTTCTTGGAGTTGCTATAGCTCACAAAGATCACCTGAAAGTCCAAAGGCACTGCCTTCGAAGTCTGAAATGTATTGAAGCAGAAATAATAAGCTCCAAGCTGGGAGGGTGCACCTTTTCGTTCGTGGGGATCTATGTTCGACATGGATACTCGGTGAGGGAACTCATTGACGACTTGAAAACAGCGCTTACTCTGTGAAAAAAATTCAATTTCTATGCCATGGGCGGTGATTTTAATGCCAAAAATCCCTCATAAGCAAATGTCACATCTAATGGCTATGGAACAACTATCTCTAACTGGGTTCAATTAAATATAGATCTCATACTGATTGTCCCAAAAGAACCTACCTTCCACCGAAGCTCGACTATTATTGACTTCTTCATTGTGTCTGCAGATCCTCAACTTTTCAATCCATACAAGCGAATCGATTGGGCAGCAGGAAGTGCTGACCTTGACGAAAAATCGAAGGGAATTTCGATCAAAACATCGAACGATCTTTCTATTCCTGAAATCGGTGAGAGAGCTGCTTGCATAAATTCAACCCTGCATATGGTCATCTCAAAGATCTCTATTAAGAAATCCTCGATGAATTACCTTCATTGAGATTTACCAGAAGACATCTTGGAGCTTCATCGTAGACGTAGTCGGCTTAGTAAGCCAGTCGCAAGAATCTACCACCGCAATCTAAATATGGTCAGTTGGGAGTATGAACGTATTCATCTATTGAATACGTCTCTAAACCGAATGATCTCGAGGAGAACCACGGCTTTTGTTAACGAGTGATTTGAACAGGCCCTGGAAAGTATCAAACCAGGTCCCTGTATGTTTCCGCATATCTATAGGATGACCGGCAGAAAAAGCTGCCCGGGGTCCTCACTTATGATGAATCTACGCTCATGGATAATGAAGCCACTGCTGACTCAATCGCAAAACATTTTGCGAAAGTTCTTCAAGGAGAGAAAGCAAATGAGGACTCTGCCATTGCTTCGTTAACGACCAGCACCACAACGGATTTCGACAAGGACAATGAGCAATTGTGCTGGATTAGGTTTCTGTTTGAAATTCCTCTGACGCACCTACTAGCCTGGTCTGTTTGTCAGTCCTGAGAGACTCACTTTGTTGGCGTTGGAGCGAAATTCCATAAAATCAGCAAGGGCTGATGGAATCTCTAATTATATGCTTCAAATGCTTCCCCATGGTTTCTTTGTTCTCCTGGCTATCATTCTGCACAACTACATTACATTCACTATTTCCCTCGGCAATGGAAATGTGCAAACATTTTCGCAATACCCAAGAAGTCGGGCAGTACCGACATAGTCGATACTCGTCCGATTTCGCTGCTTTCAAATATTAGTAAGCTGCTTGAAAGGGTAATACTTGAAGGCATCATACAATTCTCTGTGGGGGCAAGAATTGTACCGGAAAAACAATTTGGCTTCAAAAAAGCTCACTCCACGGTAGATACTAGGGCCGTGTTTCAAGCCGATATAACGAGAAGCTGGCGCAACAATAAGCTTGTTGTAGCTTGCCTGATCGATGTGGAGAACGTATTCTCCACAAAATGATTAATCTTGGCTTTGCGGCCCATATTGTAAAAATTATAGGCAGCTTCATGTGGGGACGAACTGCCTCGGTGATGGCTGGTGGAGCTAGGTCAGACCCATTTTGTATTGGCTCAAGGTCCCCCAGGGGTCTATATTAATATAGGTGCACTTCTTTTCAACATATTCACCTCTGACGTCCTGGGCGTAAGAGATGAATATAAGCTTGGAACCCAGGTGAACCTCTTCGCTGATGACTTGTTAGTGTCGTCATCTGAGCACAATTTGCGCTTTGCTAGGACGCGGGTCCAAAAATATTTGGAATCTCTTACTGCATATTACCAAAAATGGAAAATCAAGGTGAATGCAAAGAAAAGCGAATTAGTTGTGTTCAAGGATCCCCACAAAAACTTCGGTCGTCGTGCAGGAGGCATCTATGACTCCAGGATTAAATTGAATGGGTAGATGGTGCACTGCTCTAGGTAAACGAAGTACTTGGGGGTAATTTTCGACAGGAAAGCTACCTTTAGTGCTCACGTTGATAATATTTTGAAAAAATTTACTTATACGTATCATCTTCTTATACCTCTTTTCAGGAAACATTTGACAATGAGCAAGCTAGTCAAGGTTTTGGCCTATAAAACCTTGAATCGTCCAATTATCATATATGCGGTAATGATATGGAGCGGAGTTCCGAAAAAAATGGGGCAAGATAGGATTAGTGGAGCGAAAAACCTTTTGGATTTGCACAGGCGTATAGAGACGGGAGGACGGATGGTCTTACCCCAACGAGGTGCTGTACTAGGGGACAGGAATGGAGCCCATAAAATCGTATACTGAAAAGCTGGTCGAATCGGAAATCAGGAGAGCTAAGGAGCACAAGGCGGGAGTAGTCAGGAGAGCGATGGGCAACCACTCAATGGACGCAGCGAATGAGTCGTTTTTAGGTAGTCGTAAGAAAATAATGTACTTAATTTTAAGGAATTCAATTTTTAAACTGTAGTTGTTAGAGCAAATGATTTTTACTAACTTCTTTTATAATCTATTAATGCTTGATTATGTTGTGGGTGTCAACATTTTAATGTTTTGTTTTACCGAAAAATCAATATTGTAATCTAATTAAAGTAAATTATTATTGAACTCTTGGAAAAGCCCTAAGGCACAACCCGCATGAATATTGTTAGGTTAAGTTATTAATGATTTGTACATATATATGTAAAAAGTTAGAAATCACCAAATAAAGACCTTGATTCTTGAAAAAATGTTCCAAGATCCAGAGGCGAGCGATGTGGGTAAACCAGTCGGGACATAACGCAGGGAGTAATAAGTAGAACTTTTAATATGACAAATACATGAGATGCCTTTGGTTATATTGTATGACAAAACACATAATTTTTTATTGCATAATTTAGATTTAAATTGTTGGTCCCAAAGTCACTAAGTCAGTTGTCTGTTTCATTTCATGATTGTTTTGAGACGCTGTGGCAAGCAAAATGTGTGATTCGTAATTTCACTCGATAGGCCCCGTAAATAGGGAAATTCAGAATCTTTCAGCAGCCTCTTGCGTAGCATGGATTAAGGCAAGACGAAAGACGAGGTACCGCAAACATACAACAAACTAGACGTTTGTGAATAGAAAACAACAAGCCAATAGGAAGCTTCATTCGACCAATGATCAGTGCAAGAGAAACTGTGAGTGGGAGTGCACGCATCTTTTTTTTACAAACGGAAAACTATTTTATGGTTTCGTCGATCTAATTTTGTTTAAGGTTAAACGTTATTATTTTAAGGTAATTATGCTCACCCCATTTATGTCTTTTTGATCTTTGTTTACTCGTGTTGTTTATTTTGATATGGTATGTTGTTTCTATGAATCCGTTAAACATTTTATTAGTGAAATTTTTTTTGGTCACACTTACCTTTGGGGGAAGATGCGATAATGGGGCAAAATGGGGTTGTACGCCTAAGTTCATTTTAATTTCTAAATAAATAACATTGGTTTATTATATTTTAGGTAAAATCATGGTACGTATTTGCAAGAAAAAAACCAAAAGAGCAGAATGGTTCACAGATGCTAAGCAAACAGCTATAGATAAAGTTTTAAGCAAAAAGATGTGATACAAAAAAGCTGCTTCTGCATACACAGTGCATCAACTTTAGAGCGATATGTTTAAAAAAAAAAAGATATACCTTTAGGCCCGAAAAAACTATATTTACACCTAAAAAAAGACGATATAAAAGCAAATCTGAAATATATGGATATCAAACTGAAACGTCTACCATATCAATTGGCAGTTAAAATGGAAAAGTACACAATTTTAATACTGATGAGGAAATGGCAGGTGTTGCCTGGCTCAAAAGTTTTTTGAAATGTCATCAAAGTTTATCAATTTGCAAAGCTGAAGCCACATCAGTAGCTAGAGCAATGGGGTTCAACAAAGTGACTGTAAGTAAATTCTATCAGTTACTCGGAAATATTTATGATAAGTTTGAATTAACCCCCGACAAAATATGTAACTGCGATGAAACTGGAATTTCCATTGTTTTTAAAAGGAAGAGCAAAATATTAGCTATTGAAAGACGAAACAAGTGGGCTCATTATCATCTGCTGAACATGGACAGGTTATCACAGTAGAAATATGTGTTGACGCTGCTGGAGCCTACAAGCCTCCACTGATGATTTTTCCGAGACAACGAATGAAACCAGAACTTTGAGATCATGCTCCACCAGGTCATACAGCAGTTTACAATATTCGAGGCTGGATAGCTTCAGAAATACTTTTGAAATGATTCAAAAACTTAATCAAATTTATCGGAGCTACTCCTACTTACCACGTATTACTGCTTCTAGATGGTCATGTGAGTCACACTCAAAATTTGGAAATGATTGATCTAGCTCGTGAAAATTGAGTACTTGTACTTTGCTTTCTTTTTCAGACGTTGCATTTATAAAGCCACTCTGTATTTACAGGGTTTTCCAACAAGAGGTGTTATTTTGATATTAAAAAGAAAATACCATTTTTTAATATAAATGATCGGATGTTTATTTTATTATAAAGAAAAAGGTATGCCGTTAATAGTAAAAAATAACATTAGGCAAATGACCAACGACCACGCTTACAGGACCATACCCTTTTCATGAAATTTTCCATAACCAAATCGCAAAGTGGCTGCCCTATGTCCTCGATAACCTCACGAATTCCGTCTTTGAGGTCTTGAATCGACGCTGTGCTGTTGGCGTAGACCTTTTCTTTTACGTGTCCTTAAAGGAAGAAGTCGCAAGGTGTTAAGTCACAAGTTCTCGGTGGCCAATTGTGATCACCTCTTCGAGAGATAACACGGTGCGGAAACTTTTCCTGTAAAATTTCAATGGTTTTGTTGCTTGTGTGGTACGTAGCGCCGTCTTGTTGAAATTAAACGTTGTCCAGGTCAAAACCATCCAGTTCCAGCCATAAAACATCATTAATCATCTCTCGATAGTGCAATTCATTCACCGTAACTGTTGCTCTAGCCTTATTTTCGAAAAAGTAAGGTCCAATGACTCCGCCGGACCATAAGCCGCACCAAACAGTCAAACGTTGAGGATAGAGAGGCTTTTCAACAATAACTCATGGGTTTTCAGAGCCCCAGATGCGGCAATTTTCCTTGTTGACGAAGCCACCGAGGTGAAAATGGGCCTCATCACTCAAGATAATTTTTCGATGGAGTTCCGGATCATTTTCATGCATTTCTAGGACCCAATCAGCAAAGGCACGACGTTGTTGATGATCGACCGGCTTGGGTTCTTGTGTTAACTGAACTTCATAAGCCTTAAGACCCAAATCTTTATGCAAAATACGGTGTGATGACGTTTGTGGAATGCAAAATTCCAAAGAACGACGAGGAATGGACAATCCTGGGTTTTCTCCAACACTTTCGGCTACAGCAGCAATATTCTCGGCTGTTCTTGAGTGATGTGCACGGGTTTAATTCTTCACATCACTAATTTGTCCCAACAGCTCGAATTTTTCCACCAACTTCTGTATTGCGGTCCGACAATGTGCTTCACGACGACCCAAAAATATTCGAGTTTTACGAACCGTCTCTGCCAAATTTTCATCAATTTGATAGGGAATTTTAATAATTTCAATGCATTTTTGAAGCCAGCATCGTTCCATTTTTATTTTTGGCGTAGTTTTTACTTGTCAAATGTCAAAAAATGACAGCTTCAAAAGTGACATGTACCGAAATAGCGTGCTGTTCAAAATAACACCTGCTGCTGTTACAGGTTGATTGAGATCACATCCCAGACGCGTGGCAACTATATTTCAGATAAGTGAAATATTTGGTAGCACACACGTTCAGGCAGCTACAATATCTACCGCCATTAACGCATTCATAAAATGTCGTATGTGGCCATATAACCAAAATAATTTTACTGATGCGGATTTAATTTCTGCTGAGACTTCAATCTGGAGCAGTACCATGTCTGTCTTCCACAACAACAGTCTCAACTGTATCTTCAATGGGTACAATGACTTCTCATATTGAAACTTTTGCAACAGAACCTGAAGCTACGAGTACAACGACATCTTCCCCTCCACCTATAACAGTGTTAATCATCGAATGTTACAAATCAGTCACACTAACAGTGGATAAAACACTCGTCCTCGAAGCTGAACCTGGATGTTTCTATTCCTCTCATTCGTGCAGCGTGCCGTGATCTGACGTCTAGCTTCGAAAATGCATCCCCTAGTGATATTTTGCCAATTCCTTCTGTTCAACAAACTGAAAAAAAACAATACTGGCGAGGAAAGGAAAAACAGCCATAATTACCTCAATTCTTTATCAAAATGAGCTGGAAAATTTGGAAAAGTCGAGGAATATATCCAATCCTAATAATCCTCGCCTCAAAAGGAATGCTCACAACAAACAAAAGACCAAACACTCAGTCAAAATACAAAAGAGTAATGATGAAATGCCATTTGCTTATATTGTAATGATGTACATATACCACAATTTATTGACATCGTCAGAACCTTGGGTTGGCTGCTAGCTCTGTGAACGTTGGGCTCACAATACTTGTGCTTGCGTGTACAATGAAGATATGGAGGAAATACACATTTATTTGTTTTGTGACAACAATTAGTCTTCCCCATTATGCCCCAGTTTCTTTACCCCATCATACCCCATAGTATGGGACAAGATGATTTTTCATAATGTTCCTATTAAGGATAAATTATTAAAAAATGTGATAAGTTTATTTTCCAAGGCTGTACCAAATTATAGTTAGATTAATGATGATTAATAAAAATTGTGATTATGCTGTATTTTTGATATTTTACGTAGCTACCCCAGCATGTCCCCTTCCCCTAATGAATCGTTAAAAAACGAAACTTGTATTTTCGAGACTCACCAGGTATGCGGCATCCATTCTAGTCCAGCCACCGGGCTGTAGTATTTCTTTGATTTGCAGGGGCTCTTGAGGGAATATTGAGTCGTCAAACTTCGACTCACGCCTGCTGGATTTTAAGTCCGGTTAGGAGGGGGGCAAAGAGGTACCAACTCCAACAGAATATTCAGCTTTTCCATGGTCTGGGAATCCCGTCAGCACGGAGGAGATAGCTTTTAACCCTAGGGGATAGAATATTTTTCCGTATTTTGTTAATTTTTCTTCAGTTCGTGGCTCGTAATTCTGTAGAGAACCCAAATTCGTGTGCGTGAAAAATGTTTGTTAGTGGAATTTGTACTGGGGAAAACGATCCCACCCCATGATGCCGCAGAAAACTAGCTACCAGCACGCGTATACGTCTCCAGGCATGTTCAATTCCAGCCGACCTCGGATGTCATACGTTGCTGAAGCAGTATTCCATCGCTGCTATCCTTCACGGACTAATTGCAATGGGCTGGCCACGTGAGTCGTATGGGCCAATAACAGGTGCCCAAAAAGGTATTCGTTTGGGGGTACTGGAGGGCGAAGACCGTTGGAAAAACCGGGAATACGGTAGTTCAACCTGGCTGACGGACAGATGTACGAACAAAACCAATTTCAATAGCGTTTTCCAAGTTGTTCAACACCTTAAAAATGTCACGTGACACAAAATCAACCCGCGCAATCAAGAACAGAAACAGCTTTAGATTATAGTTAATGGGTGGCAAATTTACAATTCATTCTTATTTTGATATTTCGAACCAACACTTTTCTATTTCATTATAGATTATCATAATTTGTAACATTTTCACTAGATTATAAATAAGTAAGAACTTGACAATTGGTATTCAATCAATTGAAATCAGCTAGGAAAATAGACAGAAATTCTGGAATAGGAAACAATGTGTTTAAAATACTTTTCAGACCCACTAAAAATTATTCTCACTGAACACCATACAAAGGTCTTTTGTCTTTTAATCATTTTCAACTACACTTTTAAGCCCGCTATAAAAAATTTTAATACCTTTCCAGCCGTATTTGCCATATTAAAAACGTCTTCAAGGCTAACGCGAAGTTCATAGACTGATTCAACAACTAACTCTCTATTGATTATATAGTATCAAAGTTTAAATTCACTCTTATTCCGTTGGGACAAGCAGATAATGCTTTTTATCTTCAAACAACATTTATTTACATCCTCTGAATGCAATTATCTTGCTTCGGAGCCACTGAGCTTGGAGCGCAAGTATGAACTTACGCGTAATAATTGTTTCGGACAACATGAGTCTTCTGATGAATTTAAAAATAGTAAAATAATATAAAATTGGACGTGTTGGGCAATGTCCAAAAATATTTGAATCTAAAATGATGATCACACTAAACTGCATACTAGCAAATTATTTGAAACTCTTTAAAATAAACATTTGGGTAGAGTGTTTATATCATTTATATGTAGCTGCAGCAATTTCGATCGTTTGAATATATGTAAGTACTTTTAATGGGTTGTAAAGTTGAATGAAAATGTAAACAGTTCATTCTGAAAAATAATAATTTCAAGCTTATTGATTGGTACCATCTTTGCTCAGTAGGTATCCATTTGTAATGATTTTCCGTTTTTACGGTTTTGTAAAATAATTTTACAAAACCCTACTAGTTTCGCTACCTGTCTGTCCGTCTGTCCGTCCGTCCGTCCGTCCGTGTGTCACAGCAGTTTTTTTCGGAAACTACTTAAGCTACAAACATCAAATTTTGTAAGTAGGTGTGAATTGGTGCTCTCTTCAGAGTTCCACTACAAAAAAATTTTATAAGGTATTCAAGGGGGGTCTCCCCATATAGGGGAGTGACCCCCGGAAAAAAAAATTTCATTGAAGGTAGCCGATATAGGCATCAAATGAAAGGTCTTGATGAGAACTTTTCAAAACAGGTCTTAGTTTGGCAAAGTTTGTTGCGAGGGGCGCACAGAGAGGGGAAATACACGAAAAATTTGTGTCCCGCCCTCGCGATTGGACACCTGTGATCCGAAAAATCTGAAAAAAATCACGAATGTAGGCCTTGATGAGTACAACAACAATAAATACGTGAAAAGTCGCAATTCACTCAACTTTGTTAGTAATAGTATGATTTATCGATTTTATGTTTTCTTGAATAAAATCTTAACGGTACCTTTAAATTCAATGAAATTCAGTACACATATGATCATTTATAAGGTTAATCTATCCTGAAAGTTTCATATAGACTGAATTATATTCAGCGAAGTTATAGCGGTTTGAATTTTCCTGTATTTCTGTGGAACAATATGCGCTGCTCTTATTACTATGGCAACATATGGCTATGGAACAACATGCGCTTTTTAACGACTCAGACACTACAGTTTTGCTAGGATTTGCATGAAAATTTCAGGAATGACAGGTGTCATGAATATCTTTGAGATTCGGTTCAGTTAAAATAGTGGCTGTTTTAAATGCAAAGATTGAATAATTTTGAGTTATTTTTTCCCAACTTCAACGTTTAAGGTGCATGCACTTGATTCAATTTAATGAATGACTGAAGATGAGTACCTAAAATTAATACTCATAAGTGAACCATGTCAAGGAGGCGGGAGGGAGCTCCTAGCAAAAGGGCTTTGGAACCACTTTAGGATTCGAAAAAATTGGTCATAAATCGATGATAACAGAACAGGAGAGTGGCCCCTGAAAAAAAAATCATTAAAAGTAGCCGATATGAGTATGAAATGAAAGTTTTCATGGGAGCTTTTCAAAACAGTTCTTAAACTGTCAGTTTTTGCTTCAGTGGGGGCACAGGGGGGAAATACATGAAATATGTGTTTCCTCCCTCGCGAATGGACATCTGAAATAATTATCAAGGGAGATATTTATGAGTATAACAATAACAAAAACCTCAGAAGTCGAAATTCGTTCAACTTTGTTAACAATAGTATGATCTTCGAATCGTCTTTTACATGTTTCTTGATTTTTTTCGATCTGGTGACTGCATTTTGTATATTGAATACAAAACCCTTCTGACATGAGCGTACGTCTATTTCCCCAACTTGTTTTGTTCAAAAATCCGTGTAGGACACGGGTGCTGATGGTCTGGCACAAATTTCAGCGAGCTATAAACAACACCGAGCTCACGACCGCGTACGCGAATCATATGAGGCGGTTTCATGTCGAGCCACAAAACTACACTACAAAATACATATCACGCATACTCTACTCTACGAGACGTACCGATCAATTTTTATTATCTTTAGAAATATTATATTATGTGTCATATAAGCTACTCTATAGTAATTCAACATTTCTTTGCCTCGTTAAAGTTAGCGGACACGGAGGCTTGAGACAAAGGCAAATATTTAACAAAAAGCAACCGTTACTTTCTCCGAAGAAGTTCGTTGCATTACAAGGGGAATGTCAAACCTAGAGCTGCCATCCGTCCGGGCTTCCCCGGGTTTGTCCAAGTTTGGAAGACGTCCGGGGAGCGTCCGGGCGGGGTTTCAATTGTAAACCGGGAGTTTGATCAGATCCCGTTCCCATAATTTATGTAAATAAAAGCTATGGGTTAGGTATTTCACCGCACGCACTGCCGACGCTATTTTACTACGCAAGCGGCGAACGGGTGTAGGGCGCGTTCGACCGACGCATTGTAATGGTATGGCGTGATCTGGCAAATGACGAGCGCGAGCGATCTATTTAGCCGCGTAGTAAAATGTTAGATGTGTAGATGTGTGTGAGCAGCGGCAGCTTGGCGGCAAAACAAAGCGGACTTAATTTTTGCCAGGTAAGTTTTACATTATTTTACGAAACCGAGCACATAACCACTAGAGTAGAAATATTCGATGTATCACAAAAAGTGACAGTACTTCATCCGAATAACACCATAACCTATTTATTAATAAGTTAAATTACATAGTACAATTTTTGAAAACCTACCTACTTCAAAGTTTTATATCCTTTTCAGATACGAAGACTGCTAGAAACTAACTACAATGCCTAAACGGAAATGCCTGTTCAATAGCAATTTGCAAAATAAGTTTCCAATGTTAAAAAAGGTAAATATGACTGGGAGGCTTTCTGTACAATTTGTTCAACAAATATTTATATAAATGAACATTTGAACACAGAAACACAAAACTAATATGAAAAATCAAGCAGGCTCTTCAAAAATATCTACATTTTTTGTAACATCGAACTCGGAAGATCTTCGAATTCGAGCAGCTGAAGGTGCACTCGTTTATCATACAGTCAGCCATCACATGTCTTTCAATCCTTTGGATAGTTCTTGCGCTCTCAATCGCGAAATCTTTTCGGGGTCAGCAATAGCTAAAAAACATTCATGCAATCGTACTAAAGCTACAGCAATAGCTACAGGAGTCTTAGGTCCTTTGTCGATTGCCGAACTAAAAAATGACTTACAAAACATTCCGTTTATAAGCGTGGCTACTGATGCTAGCAGACATGGCAGTGAGAAACTATTTCCTTTGGTAGTTCAATATTTCGATGTAAGAAATAAAGGAGTTACTACGAAACTCCTTGAAGTAGAGACCACGGTAAATGAAACGTCCGAGACCATGTCTGAATTGATCCTAAACCAACTTCGAAAACATGATCTTTTGTCTAAGTGTGTAGCAAGGAGTCAACAATGTCTTCTATAAGCTAAAACAAAATCTGAACCCTAACCTGGTTGAAGTTGGTTGCTCTGCACACGTTATTAACAACGCCATTCAGCATGGATGTGACTTACTGCCAGTGTACGCTGAGACTATCGTCTTGAAAATTTACAATTATTTTGCTATATACACAGTTCGAACTGAATCCCTCAAAGATTCCTGTGAGACAGCTGATGTCGAATACAACCAGCTTCTATATCATTCCAAAACTAGATGGCTTAGCCTGTTTCATGCAATAGAAAGACTTCTGAAGCTCTTCACTCCACTGAAAGACTACTTCAAAAATATATAAAAACCACCTGTCGTAATCAAAGATTTTTTCCAAAATCCGCTGTCAGAGGCTTATTTGCTTCTAGTCCACTCCATTATGCATATCTTGCACAACAAAATAGAAAAATTAGAAAAAAGCGACAATTCCGTTTTAGAAGCTCGAAACATCCTTGGATCTGTAGCAAAAAGCCTAGACGATAGAATCAAAGAAAGGTTCGTGCCCTTAAGTATAAGAAGCATTTTAAACAAAGACGACGAGAACATAAAACAAGAGTTCAAAAACTGTACTCTGAATTTCTATAATGAAATAAAAACGTACATTGAAGATTGGAATCAGCTCCTTCAACATATTGATAAATTTGACTGGATGTTTTTACCGAATATAAATGAAAGGACTCAATGGGCTGTTATCGAAGATACTATTGCGTTTTTGAAAGACAAGAAAATAGCAATTGACGACACGAAATTGATAGATGAGTGGGTGAATTTAAAATCTTTTTGCCAAAATCTCAGCGCAGAAGATAAGCTTTTAAATGCTTATCAACTATGGTTACAATTCTTTAGAACACCAAATGCCCATTTATATTCAGAATTACTAAAGAAAGCCCAATATTTTTTGCATCCCTGCGCATAATGCGCATGTTGAAAGAATATTTTGTCTCATGACGCAAAAGTGGACAAAAGAAAGAAACGCATTGAATCCTGAAACAGTCTCGTCACTACTCAAAATTAAATTTAACTTCAGAGGCTATAAGGTTTGCACCAAATTCTATAATTTTTTATTAGCTAAAAAAGAAGTTCTAAAAGCTATTGGTAAATCCAACAAATATTAATTAAGTGTGACCAAAAAGCTAAAATTAATAATATAGTAATTGAAGTTTAAAATTTGAAGACATTTTAATGTTTTTACTTTAAGAGTTGCCAAATAATTAAGAAGTATAGTTTTATTTGATTTAAATATCGATTTAATTTAGTTACATAGTCAAAGTCAAAGTCAAAGTCAAAAGCGCTTTATTTAATACTAATCGTTATAAATTTTAAAAGAATATAAAGCAAATTCCAAACAATAACAATCAAAAACTTAATGGCCCAAATGGCTCTCTAAATTTATACGTTATCATTAACTCATTTCATCAAAAAAAAAAAAAAAAACTATAGCAAATTCAATTAATTACGATTATTACATATTTTTAAAATTTAATTGGAAAAAGGAGAAAAAACCAGCCAACACTATCCTAAAATTATTTATAATTAAGACACAACAGTGAAACTTTGATCCTACACCTAATATGTTGTAACTTATTTCTAATAAAATACAATCAAAAACTTTATCTTATACTAAAAAAATTCTGGAACAATGCTCCTAACCTAAGTGTTTAATCTTATCTCTAACGGAATATAGTAAACATTACATATACCTAACCTATACCTAATTTTAAACAAAAATAAACAACAACACTAAATGTAGCAATAATGAGCTGAAACTCAAAAAAAAAAGAAACGAAATAACGAAAAACACCAGAACTGAAAAATAAACACGAATAATTTAGACATTGTCATTCAGCCACCAATACCTGGCTTGCCCCGTCTCAACTCGATCAGCTTCAACGAATCTAGCAAATGAGTATCTCCATTGGAACTGTTGGTCTCGTGAACTCAGATTCGGAGGGTATTTTATCTTCTTATCGGTGGCCCGTCGATATATGTGATATATGACTGGGACGCCGTCAGAATCAAAAACATATCGATTCATGTCCAAATACACAAATGCTTCTGGAGGAATGAAGCCAGTAGCGAGGCAAGTCGCTATATACCCGTCTGTAGGGTGGAACGGCTGTGAAATCCAAGGGTTTTCACTCACAGTCACAGATCTTGCGATATGATTCCGAAGAAGTTTCAATATGAAGATATCGACCCTCGTCACTTCCGCAGTTTGATAAATTCTTCTATTCGATATATAATGTTTCCAATCCGTCTCAGGCTTTCTGTACAAACCAGTACATGCACGAAGACATTTCCTTTCGAAAACTCTTAATTTTTCCATAGTACTAGCGCTCTGGTTGTACCAGATCTGACATCCATAAGTCAAAACTGGTCTAACCAGTGTCTTGTAACAGATAATTTTGGCCTTTTGATCAATGTATCTGGAATGAAAGAGTTGTCGAAGGGCCATGACTACTTTAAGTGCCTTACTGAGCATGATTTTCACATGTTCACAATAGTACAGATACTGATCGAGATAAACACCGAGGTATCGAACACAGGATTTATGTGGAATCCGTTCTGAACTACCCTCACCAGCCATGATGTGGAAATCTTTCCAATTATGTTTCAGGTCTTGACTGACCCCTGCAGAGTTGTTTGAAACAAGATTGTTTCACACTTTTGCGCATTGATTTTCATTCGCCAATTGTCAGTGTACAGCAGCATATCATTGAACATTTTTTGGAGATTGCTCTGAACTATTGTAGCTTTTCGGTCTGCCGTATAGATGATCAGATCATCAGCAAACGCTACCAATGATCGCGTTGGCGAGACGTTAAAATCAAAGCCGTTCAATAGCTTGCGAATGAAGATTGAAAAGAGCAGAGGCGCAGTAACTGTTCCCTGCTGTAGACCATTCAAGACCTTGAACTCGCGCATTGTTGTCAGATTTCAATCAGTTACAACAAACGATTTCCCGTATAACATATTACACATCATGGCGCCAAGGTGTCTGGGGAACTTGTCCTGAAGGAGTTTAAACATTAGTCCATCTAACCATACCGTATCAAAGGCTTTCTCCATATCAATGAGACATGCTCCAACACATTGTCTATCATTTAGTTTCCAACAGATGTCTGAGGTTACTTTCGTTATTGAATGTGTGGTCGAATCCCTGACACGAAAACCAAATTGGCAATTCGGCATCAACTCATTTTCCTCAATGTGGGCGTTTAATGCTCTGTTGAGTATCACTTCAAACACCTTGCTGATTGGGCGATAGCTTTTCGGGCACGAAGATTCTTTTCCTTTCTTCAAGATCGGAAATGCCTTAGCTTTTTTCCACTCATTTCGGAAATATGAATTGCTCAACATGTTGTTGAACAATATGCAATAGTTCCTAATAGCAACCTCCGGCAAATGTTGGAGAACTACATTTGGAGTACCATCAGTACCACATGATTTCTTGTTGTTTATCTTGCGAAATATGAAACACAAGTCTTCATAGCTGACAAAATAATCAATAAGATTCAAGCTCGGTATGAGGTCCGATGTTAATGTTTCATTGAAATGAGGAATTGATTGGCCGTTCAGGCTTGATTTGAAGTCGGAAACTTTTGCTTCAACGACCTCTGAAAGTATTTTATTCCCTCTCTCAGGGTTTGGTTGATGAACCAATTCAAAATGTGTTCTAATCAGGGCAAGTTTATCCAATCCTTCACAAATAATCTTGTTTCCATTTCTATCCGGAGTCGTACTATCAGTTACGATACCAGCCCTATCGAGAAGATTTATCTCATCACTAGTGACTTCAAGATTCGATACCTTCACTCGAGACTTCTTGCGGAATATGCTATTCACTTTCGTAAACACGCCATCTGGGTCCTGTGGGCTAATACCCCTCAATTTTTCCGCCCATTGATTCCTGACCTTACTCCTGAAGTATGACCGGATTAAGTTCCGGACATTCCTCAGATGTAATTTCAACAAAGACAATGAGGGATGGTTGTAGTCCAAAAATCGTCGATAAATATTGTTGACGCATGTGAGAAGGAGGCTTTTCAATCTTTTCAACCTTACGATGGTTATGGTGTTTCATATCCTTCCATATTGTTTCGATGTTTAATCTTGGGAACTACTTTCTCAATCGTTTCCAACGTCAGCTTCTCTAACTTCGACAAATAGACATCTATTTCATCGTTAGTTAGATTCCTGTCATTAGGAACCATTGAGCAAGAGTTGCCACCATCAGAAGGGGGACATTGCTTCTGGTACTCCCGATTAAACTTCTTTTGAAACTTTCCCCAGTCTGTTTTTTTGAAATTCAACCGATGATTTTCATGTTGAACTGGAATGAGGAAGAAATCATCCCTGTGATGATTGATTTCCATTACGATTGCGTTATGGTCGCTATCATAAGGAAGCACCTGCAGTTTCCGTTGAGGACTATTAAAGTTGAATTCGAGTCTTGCGTCAGCAATGCAAAGGTCCAAATATGAATTTGTCCTAGGGTATGTTGGGAACTCCGACCCATATAGATTGCACCTGGCAGTGAGATTTTGATAACGGACACTTCAAGAGATTCAAAGCCTTTGAATTTGATTTTTTCAATATTTTGGAAACTATAGGGTCTTTGAACCAATATCCCAGTGCCACCTCCCCCATCACCTATTACCCTATCGTTTCTTACGAATTCAAAATCCTTGAATGTCACGGAGTGCCATGAATTGAGGTGGGTTTCGGTTAGAAGCAGGATGTCAGGCTTTTGTCTGGCAATGAATTCAAGGAGATAATCACGCCGATGTATAGTAACAATGGAGTTGACGTTCATCGAGATGAGACGAATCCTATCCATGGGAATGTGACTGGATGACAAATTATTTTGAGGCATTTGAAACCCCTAGACGATGAAAAACAAGATTAATTTTTGTATCTTGCTTATCGATTCTTTCCGATAGAGAATTTAATTGCTGTAAAATTTTGAGAAGCAGCTCATTATTGCCACTTACATTATTTACACTATTTTCCGCATTTTCTGCTGGTTCTCTAGCGGCTTGTGCAAATGATACTCCGGGCTTGACGAAGTTCGGAGCTAAGACACTGCGGTGTATTTGTGTTTGCTTTGGGGTAGATTTCAATCTTGCATCCTGATATCGGGAGCATCCTCGATATGATGCCGGGTGACCAAAAACACCGCAGCTCACACAATATAATTTCTCTTTTGGCTCCGTCTGAGCCAATTTGCACTCACCGGGAGCATGCACGTCTTTGCATTTAACGCATCGGTAATGCATGGCGCAGTTGGCAGCCGAATGCCCAAATCGTTGGCAGCGATAGCACTGGTTGATTTCTCGTTTCTGGAGGCGTTCCCACCTCACCACTCGAAAATTTAAATATCTGATTTGCTGAAGAGCGCTTGGACTGCTCTTATTTGTGATTTGTACCAAATAAAGTGGTAAATTTTTTTTTTCTACCGTCGACCTTCTTGTCGCGAATGTTTTAACTGAAACAAACTCGATTTGTGGTGCTGTTTCCTTGAGAACCTGAAGAAGATCGACGGTATCTTCTCCGCAGTCCAAGCCCTTCAGCAAGAACGTCTAGTTCTTCTCGCTTTTGGGGATATAAGTGAAATGCGGAACCTCCCCAGAATTCAAAGCATTTTTCGCTGATTTGAAATCAACCAGTGATTTCGTTCTAATTAATAGCTTCTCAGAATTTGTTCGTTTGATTTCGAAATTCGTTAATTTGTTTTCGGCTGCCAACAGCCGAACCATGTCCTTTCCGCTTTGACCGAAGACATTAATTGGCGGAACTTTCTCGGTATTCTTGGCTACTTTTTGAGGAGGACCAGCAGAACTACGGGCTGGTTTCTTCTGCTTATTTCTACTTTCATTATTTTTATTTTTTAAATATAAGATAAAATTATCATCTTTATTACCTTCGTCTACCTCCATATCCTGTTGGAGTCCATCCAGCGCTGCAAAGTAGTTCTGGTTTTCGTTCGTGCCACCAGCACTTAATACCTCTTCAGTGATTATTGGATTTGCAGCTTTCTTCTGTTTTTCGATTTTTCGTATCGGATCACTCTCTTGAACTTTTTTGCCGTCTTGAACATTTCTTCGTACGTTTGAATTCTTGCCTTTAGCTCTTCGATTTCACTTCGAAGGCGACACACCTCCTGTCTATCCTCGAGCACTTGTGTTTTACGACCGGCATCTGCGGTATCCTGGGTGCTCGTGTGTCTCCGCTTGTTGACACTTGCCAATTTCACACCGTCACTCTCCCCGGGGCCCCCCAACGGAGGGAAGCCGTCGGGCTCCTCCATACAGCAGTCCCGAATTGTCTTTGGTTTGTTGCCTTTTCTTGATTTATTGGTACGGTTGGTCGATGCCTTCGACGATTAATTCTTCCCCAATAAAATCAAAACTTGCTTTTGACTGACTCGTACAAAATTAATTCAATTATTTGAAACTGGCTTTTGTGAAAAATTAATTTTTAAAATTAATGATAGGAGCGATTAAAAACACGTCTACACGCAACGAGTGCTAGACGTAGAATCATTTAGTTACATAGATCTATAAATGAAAGCAACAAATTGTTTTTTGTATCTTGTAATATAAAGAAATAAACATGTAAGGCTGTTAAAATTATTCTTTAGTAGTATAAATTATTATAACTTTCTGAATTTGATTTAAGATTTCAGTTCTTTTGAAACTGTAGTAAATATTGTTAATTGTATGGAAAAATAAGAAATTAAACAAGTTTTTCATTTAATTTTATTAACTGAGTAACTAATATTGGGTTTGTTTATCTTTTATTGAATACCTAAGAAGGTTAAAAAAATAAAGCAAAATTACTCACTTGTAGTCACAAAAACGATTCAACACACTTTTTCATGCAACAAAAGAGGCTTAAAATTAAAGTTCACTTCTATCAAGTACGGAGTAAAATATATTTTAATCAAGATGTAAGTGAATGAAAAAAGTATTGAAATGTCCGGGGTAAAAGCTCCAAAATCTGGGAAACCAACGCTTCCGGTCCTGGGGGGCAGGTTTTAGAGATGGCAGCCCTAGTCAAACCTACAGATGTTAAAGTAGCTGAAGTGAACCACTCATCTCTGCCAAAATGATGGAAACTTGACGGCTGTAGTTTACTTTACACTAGTAAAACAACAAACTAAGCAGTTTCGGCGGGCAGCCACTCCTGATCACCACGGTGCTGTTCGACTGCTTATGTTTATTACACATTATAGTTACAGGTTTATGTAATTCGCTATAAATTTCACAAATGCAAAACAATAATATAAAAAATAATTCACTGTAAAATATTGATTATTATTGATTACCGAGCACCATTTATCTTAAATATTTGATTCATGAAGTACAAATATACTCATATAAATCCATTGAACTTTTTTCTGCTCAGCCGTCTACTTTGTTAAATATGGCATCGTAGCTTATATTATCTCCGCAGTACACATGAAGTTTTATGATAATTAAAAAACAAGAGTTCATGGAGTGCACCAATTTATCTTATGCTCGTATCATGATTGCCCGTAACACAAAATATTTGTCTACATCGGTTCCTTCCATCATCATGTTTACATAATTTGACTTAACATTCTGAAAACAGTCCTGTACATTTTCAAAGCACGGAGTGTTCTCAGTTAAATTTGACGTAATCCTAATAAATACTTATCTTCGTCCAAGACTCCAAATCAACCATGGCGTTGATTGCTGTTAATATTCTCAACTCCATGACAGTAGCATGACTTTAAAAGCTGAATTGGTAAGGATCACACTTGTCCGTGTGAATATTACCGGAATAAGCGCTTATCACAGCTAAATTTGCTCATAATTTGACGGAGTTGCGATTAAAATTAGTACCACTGTCACTACTGAAACAAATCAAATCCAAAAAGATACATAAGACAGACGGCTGTAAAATCCAGGTCTTTCTCTCACAGTTATAGACTTAGCGATATGATTTCAAACAACCTTCAAAATAAATGTATCGACTTTCATCACTTTGGTAGTTTGATAAATTCTTTGATTTGATGTACAGTGTTTCCGATCCATCTCAGGCTTTCTCTACAGACCAATACATGCACGAGACATTTCCTTGTCAAAACTCGTAACATTTCCATGGTACTAACACTCTGATTATATCAAATCCGACATCCATATGTCCGAACTGTCTAACCAAAGCCTTGTAACAGATAACTTTGACATTTTGATCATGGTATCTGGAATAAAAGAGTCATCGAAAGGACATGAACACTTCACGCGTTTTACTGAACATGTTTTTAATATTCATCCAGGTGGAAGCAGTGCTCTTTCACAAGTGTTAATAAATGAATATTTAATCGATTGCAAAATTTTCTCTCAATATTATTCAAAATAATAGAACTCATTTAAAGTGATAAAAGAAAAATCGCAAAAAATAGTATTGAATAGGACAAAAACTTTATGGTCATCCCGTTATAGATGATAGGCAGACAAATTAAGAAGCAGCTGAATATTTGGTATGCACCAAACTAGCCAATTTTCGTTAAAATCGAATCAACATCGCTATTCCTTTTCAAAATCTTGGATGATCGTGCTTTTATACTTTTCAATAATAATCATTATAAAATTAAAGTTCTGAACTGAGCATACACAAGATATTTGAGTTTTTTTCTTCTTGGTTTTTCTTTTTAAAGATGATAAAATTTTGTAACTTTTATTAAGTCATTTTCCAATACGTTAAATATGTTGTTGGATCTGATTCAGCAGTTCAGGCTTCACTTTCACTGGGCGTTGCGATCTCCTCCTCAATAATTGGAATGATCAGGTTCTCCTTTGACATGAGGTCGTTCTTAGTGTCCTACCATCGATATTCGATCACAATTGTTTGAAACTAACCCTTCACCTAAGTAACCAAAGCGCTATTGAAGAAATACCGAAAAAAATGTCGCTCCTATGCCACTGTTGATTGGGCAGAGTTCAGAAAAGACCTCAAAGACGATTTACCCAGCCCCTCCTCCCCCTGTAAACCGAATTCTATCTAACCAGGGAATTGATATCCACATCCAGAACCTAACCGAGTCTAAACTAAAACGAATGGATGCATATGCGCCGGAAGAAAAACCGAAACAATGGCTATACAGATGCCTTACGCAAGGCATGAAAGCACTGATAAACGAACAAAAACGGAATACACAAAGGCTCAAACGGATCTTCCACTGGCACAACAATCGTATAAACCAGGAATACTTTACTGTTAAAGGGGAAATCACAGAATTAACCAACCGCATAAGGTGGCAAATAAGACGCGAAATGAGCGAAGATTATAAAAGAAGATTGAGTTTACTCAAATCATCTTCAGACGTCTTTTGACAAATTAATATACTAACGGGCCGACGGTCATATAATTTTAACATCGACACTGACCCTTTCAAGCACAGAGGGCTACCCTTATCCACACCGGAAGAAACGCTGCGCGTTATCTCCTCATTCTACGAAAACCTGTACCGAGAAAGAGCCCCAGAGAATGAAAGAGCACAGGAAATGATATAGGCTGTAAGAACTAGAAACATCGGTTAATAAGGGTCATACCTTACAATATTTTCTGAGACCAACAAGGCAGTATCACCGCAACATGAAACATTCGGGGAATTTTTCACCTACGTGTTAGAAGTAGCAGATATACTAGCTGGTCTTAATAATAAAACCTCCTCGGGCCTAGACGGTATTCCCAATAAAGTACTAAAGAAATCAGGCGCAATTGTTGCCAAAAGCTTAACAATCTTCTGCAACAATTGCATTAACAATGGTTAGTTTCCTGAAAGATGGAAACAAGGCATCCTTATCCTCATCCCTAAACCGTAAAAATCTTCAGGCCAATCTCTTTACTTTCCAATATTGGTAAATTCTGGAAAAAATCATACTACGAAGTTTTAGAGCATTTTAAATGAAGCTCATTCCGGCGTTTCAGTTTGGATTCCAACGCAAAAAATCCGCAGAACATGCCATTATGCTTGTGCACGACACTGGCGTAAAAAAATTGCGCAAAAAACAATGCGCAGTCGTATGTGGACTAGACTTACAAAAAGCGTTTGACTCCGTTTGGACTGATGGGCTAAAATTCAAACGCATGTTTTCCAAGTGCCTCCTGGCCCTCACGCGTATCTTTGACAGCGTCCAACAAAATAGATATTTAACAACTGAAATATCCCACCGAACTTTAACACTTATACTTATCCTGTCTGGAGTCCCACAAGGATCCATATTAGGACCATACCTTTTCAACTTCTTCCTACATGACATCCTACATACCGCCCCCAAAATAGAATCCAAAACATCTCCAATAACCCGAACATAATCATGTACGCATACGATATTCTAATTCTAGCCAGTCACACTCTTCCCATTTCCGCCATGGAAATGGTGCAAAGAGAAGTTTACATTATAGCACGCTATTTAAAGGATTGGGGGCTCCAAATCAACGCTGCTAAATCGGGAATAATATGCTTCCGTAACGCGAGTGGTAAAGGGCACAAACTAGCTGTTCAGCAGAGCAAACTGATTAGGGCAGTTATCGAAGGGGACATGGTGAACCCAAAAGATAACATAAGGTATTTGGGAGTGAACCTCAATAACATGTTCAAAATGAACCCACATGCAAGAAAAGCAATAAACAAAGCCAAGGGAGCTGCTGTATTAATTTCACTCCTCCTATCCTCCACATCCGTCTTCCCAAATGTCAAACTCCTCATGTATAAAACCCCAATTCACCCCATCATCACATACTCCTCCCCAGCCTGGCTGACAATTTCACGAACAGTAGCCGAAGAATTGCAAACATTTGAGAGGAGGATACTCCAAAAATGTGTATCGAAATATCGACGCCCCAATTTAAAATACTATAAAAACAGCGTTCTTTACCAAGAAACTAAAGTGACCCCCAACCTGCAAAACATGCTTGAAACAAGCAAAAAGCGAATAGCTAAATAGCAGATACATGAATGAAATCTAATCCGGGACTTCTTCAATAGTACCCCCACCTCCCATAAGAATCCTCCAAGAATTTCAGACTAACACCAAACCCCAACCAAACTCCCTAAAACCCATTTTCTATTATATTCCGTCCCCCAATACCTACAGGGGCTAAATAAACTTGAATTTCCATCGGCACAAAAATAAAAACCAAATAAACAATAATTAAGTTACCGAGTAAACAAATAAAAAACAAGTTGGGTAGACAGACCTATGCTCATGTCAGAAGGGTTTTGTACTTAACTTACAAAATGCAGTAACCAGCAACGAATAAAATCATGAAACATGTCAAAGACGATTTTATTGGAGAAAATGTGAAATTCAAGGTTCATACTATAATTAACAAAGTTGAACGAATTTTGACTTCTGAGGTATTTGTTCTAGTTATACCCATAAATATCTCCTTTGATAATTTTTTCAGATTTTTTAGATCACGGGTGTCCATTCGCGAGGGAGAAAACACATTTTT
Source organism: Odontomyia ornata (assembly GCA_963969285.1). Taxonomy (NCBI): domain Eukaryota; kingdom Metazoa; phylum Arthropoda; class Insecta; order Diptera; family Stratiomyidae; genus Odontomyia; species Odontomyia ornata. Next base: position 405,912,758 of record OZ017739.1, on the reverse strand, counting down.
CATGTATTTCCCCCCCTGTGCCCCCACTGAAGCAAAAACTGTCAGTTTAAGAACTGTTTTGAAAAGCTCTCATAGAGAACTTTCAATTGATACTCATATCGCCTACCTTTCATGAAATTTTTTTTTGTACTGGTATCATCGATTCATGGCCTATTTTTCCGAATCCTAGAATGGTTACAAAGCCCTTTTGCTACGAGCTCTCTCCTGCCTCTTCGACTTGTTTCAATTGTATGTACTCATCTCCATGATATCTATCACTGCTGAAATTTTCATGCAAATTCTAGCAAAGCTGTAGTGTCTAAGTCGGTAAAAAGCGCATATGGCTCCATAGCCATATGTTTCCATAGTAATACAGGGCATATTGCTCCATAGTAAAACAGGAAAGTTCAAATCGCTATAACTTCGGTAAAAACCATTCGATCTTTATGAAACTTTCAGAAAAGATCAATCTTATAAACAGTCATGTCTTTGCTAAATTTTATCGAGTTTAAGGGTACCGTTTAGATTTGATTCAAGAAAACACAAAATTGATAAATCATACTATTACTAACAAAGTTGAGTGAATTACGACTTCTCATGTATTTGTTGTTGTTGTACTCATAAAGGCCTATATTCATGATTTTTTTCAGATTTTTCGGATGGAAGGTGTCCAATCGCGAGGGGGGGGTACGCGAAAAGTTCGTACATTTCCCCTTCCCCTGCCCCCCTCGGTACTTATAAGGCAATTTTGAAACTTGTTTGTAAAAGATCTCATTGAGACCTTTTCAACGACACCCTACTCGACTACCAATGGTGAATTTTTTTTTTGAGGGGTCACCTCCCTATATGGGGAGGCCCCCCTTAAACGCCTTTGAAAAATTTTTCCACCCTTGAACTTTCAAGAGGTCACCACTTCTGACCTTTCTACAAAGTTTCATGGCTGTAGCCTTTACAGTTTCGGAGAAAAAGTGCTGTGACATACAGACGGACGGACGGACGGACGGACGGACGGACGGACGGACAGACGGACACAGGTCGTGATTGCAATAGGGTTTTGTATTTTAGTACAAAACCCTAATAACTTCCGTATATCCTGAAGATCAGGTCGGTAGGTACTGTGCCTCTTCTGAAACGCGATGTAATGCTTGAAGAGAACACACGACCAACCAAAACTACAAAGAAGAGTTACAATGTAATTAGGCTAAGAATAGAATAAGTTAGGTTAGTTTAGTTTAGGTGTTAATCTGTAAATAAGCAACTAAAGGACAATAACTATAAGAGCAAACGGAATAGAAAAATTAACATTAGCATTTCAAAAACTATAAAGTATAGACTCAGGTCGTATAAAGAAGCTAAGGACATTTGACAAAACTGTCACTGTCAAATGAATCGTAATATTAAAAGTAGGTTAAGTAACGTATGTGAAAAGAAAAGTCTCAATAAAGTACTACTACTACTACTACTCGTACTTAGTGACGAAAGGTGTAAAGCGGCAGCATAAAACGTTTCTGCCTCGAACTCATCGAATATTTGTCTATGATGAAAATACGCGTGCGAAAACATTCCATAGACTCGCCTGCAAACTGACCCCAATTTGGCGACCGATGACTACCTTATTGATACCCGACTTGGAAAGTATTTATTGCTATTTAATACACAGGCAGCACCATCAAGCGTGTGTCGTGTGTAGTCAACAGCTGGATACTCTTTGTTGCTTTGTGGACAGTGCAAAGAAAAATCCATTATCCAGTTACTGTCATCTGGGTACATGCTTCAAATAATGTTTCGCTATTAATTTTGCTTCCCATATAACTTGATCTGCAGTGTCCTGTTGCATTATACCTTGCACTAACCTCGCTTTGTACATTGGTATGCGATGCCTGCAACGACGACATAAATCCAATTCAATTTAAATCTCAAATCCAGTTACGTTGCTTTTCGCTGCTCATCTCCAGTTTCAGATCTGCCTTCAATTTTAAAATTCAGTCACTGACACTCCTCGTCATCTCTTCCAGCCAACGGCCTGTTAAACCAAACTATCAGTGGAGATGTCTCACTCTAGCAAGCACTCACTACCACTGACTGCACTAAGCGAAGTAGGCAACCAAAATAAGAAAGACAATTATGTTTTCGCTAATTGGAGCGTTACCCTTGCTAAATTCTAGGTTTATTTTATACAAAACTGTAGCACAATGATACCATTCACATTGAAGGTATTTTCTGGAATTTTTTTGGGGGTATTTAGTAGGAAAATGCATAAAATAACACGCGCAGCGATCCACCAACGGCTTCTACAACTCGGCGTTCTTTTCTGGACTCCTTCTTCGCTGTTCCTACTCAGCCGGTACGGGATCAAACATCCATCCCCTTTCCCATTTCACACGCCTAGAGTTTTTCCTCATCCACTTGCCCGAGTTCTCGTGATGGCGGTAACGGAAGGTTCGGGTACAAGTGGAATCTTGGAATTGCTTCGCTCATTCGCGTAGCAATGGTATTGCCCTTAACGATTATTTGGTCAGATCACTATTTATTTAGTTGTTAACAATTTTCTGAACTGATTTAGAATTTAGTGACTTTGTTGATCACAACATTATTGTTAATTAATTCAAATGTTCTTGTATGCTCATTGGGTAGCGATTGGAGAAACTTTTTATCGATGATGGCAGCGGTGATTGTGGCGGTGTTTATTGATGGTTAGTACTAATAATATTAATAGATTGCGTATCAAATCGTTCCGCACTTAGTGCGTTATTATTATTATTGTTGATATTTACATAGGTAAACTAGTGAAGTGGTTTTTTCTGGATAAAATTTGTGCGTTGAAAAGTATAACTTGTGGCACGATTGTTGACAACTTGAATTCGATGTGTTGGCTTAAAGTTCATTCGTAGGACATAATTTGGGGAAGAAGTGTCTTTTGGTGGAATATAATCCAACACAGAAACTTTCTGATGTCACGTCTTGGTTTGAAGCTGTTAAGTATATTATGGAAAATCGCACGTGTACCATAACCTCCCTAGTGGCAAAGTGAAATCGGAAATATGCGCAATTCATGGATGTGAATTTTTTCCGTCATAAAGGAGTATTCTTGTGTAGTTTATAGGAAGATACGAGAGTTCCATCGCAAACTGCATGGGCATTTAGGAATCAGCGTTTTTTTGTGAACATTTTTGGGAGTACCAACATTCTAGGGAGAGGAAGCTTAAAGCGAGATACGAGCGTGTTACAAAGTGTTTATACTATTGGTAGTGATCTCTGCTACTAACATACATTTGCCATCATGGAGAATCAGGTGTGTGATGCACGGCTTAACGTTATCGCGAAAGGGGAATGTTATCAGCAAAGAAGTATCGCTGGAATTGTTCACCTGCTGTGAAGTGTGCCCAGGGCTTGTTTCTAAATAATTCACCGGTTCCTGTAGGATTTCTGAGACTAGGTCGCATGTCAACAAACTTGAAGAATAGTTAGTAACGAAGCAAAATGACCCATCAGTGGAAATGGTGTTTCCCCTGGTTCCAGCAATGCAATGCAAGAATCATTTGGCTTGTTTGTGACGTATGCGATTGTGCTATTTATTGTAATCGTATTTGTTACTCCCTGGAGGGATATAATTTTATTGCCAGCTTCGGAAAATTACGTGGCTGGGACGATTACTCTAGTTGTTGCTAGGTACTTCGCACAGAGCTTCACTGGACTCAATTTGTGAAAAGAAACAAATCTATATTTGAAATGTGATTGTTTTTCCCAATATTGAAATAATCCTCACGATAATTACATGTAAACAATTCCACGACAGAACCAAATGCCAACACATTTCCATAAAATATTTATTGATTATTTTTGAATTTTTACAAAGCCTCGGAAAGGGGAAAGTCAAATAATAAATGTTGGCAAATCGTTCTGTTAAAACATTTATTATACAATTATTGTGTCTGCTGACTTTTAATCATCTCCTATTCCACTTTTTTAAGGCTTATGAAAGTGTTTTCAATCGATATTTAAAATAATTTTATTTTCCCCGCAGTAATTATTCTCTAATTTTGTTCTATATTCATGCTTTTATTTTTAAACAATTAGGAAATAAAATGCAAACATATGTTACGTTATTATCGATAAGTCTAAATTTTACATAATTAACAAAATCAATAAATATTTGAACACCAAACGACTCAAATACGCATAGCAATCACAGATAACTTATTATTGCTAAATAACAATATGAACTGTTGATTTGAAATGAACAAAAAGGCTTTTTGATAATTTTATTTCAAATAGATTTTGAGAGATCTTTCTACCCATTACGAAATGTAATTATTTATTTTATATGCTTGGCTAGTTTGTAAAAAAGTTAATGCATGAATTCAAGAAAAAAAAACGCGTACACAAAACCATTCTAAAGTTATTTTAGTGTGCAACAATAGTATATAAATGAAAATATGAATTTCTAAATTAATAACTGACTTTCCTTTCAAGCGAACCCGTTCCCTTTCAAAGGTTGATGCAAGCGAAAGGTGAGTGTGTCACTGAAAATCACGGTTCAGTTCGAAAGGTTTTCGGTAGTCCGCGAATGATTGATTTCACGTTGCGGTCAGTACACGGTGCCATCACTAAGTTCTGCGTTTGTTGTTAGAGTTGATTTTTTCGGTTTTGAATTCAAGTAGGTTATTCCGGGCACTGCGTCGGTAATATTCGGGAGTGTGTATTTTTCTTTCAGCGGTTCAGCGGTTCCTCTTCAAACTAGCTAGCTAGTCAGCAGCCACCTTGGAGTGGACTAAGAGTGTCTGGACTTGTGAACCTGATGGTTATAGTCCGTTGTCACGTTCCAAGACGTCACGTCTAGAACCGATGAGAGGTCAGTTTGAATTTGCTTTGGGAAACCGCTCGAACGAACGAATGAGGCTTACAGGCTCAGAAATGGTCCTTTGGCATCTGAGATTGATCGTGCCATAATATTGACGTCATCAGCATATCTTACCAGTCGTGTGGACTTGAACATCAGTGTACCAGAGGTTTCAGCTAAAGTCTTGTTGACGACGTGTTCCAGCATAATATTAAAGAGCATTGGGGCAAGTCCATTCTCTCGTTGTGAGCTTGATTTCATTATGATGCTGTCCGTTAGTTCGCCGTTAAGCTTGACGTAGGACTTTGTGCTTAGCATTCGGACTAGGTTTGTACTTAACGTTTGTATCTGCATTTCAGATAGGAGCATATTCCTATCTACAGTATGTAAAGATAATATATTTGAGTATTAGAACTAGAAATTATAACAGAATGGTTCAAGTATTTCGTATGTTTATTTGATATGTTGAATTATAAAAAGCGCGTCCGAAAGACCACACATATATTCACTTTCCGACTTTCCCGATTAAAAAATAACAATACTTCGAATACTTTTGCCTTCCTTCATAAGCTTAAATCCCTCATTTATTTCATCTAACTTTAAGTTATGAGTGATAAACTCATCGACCATCAGTTCTTTTCTCATGTATTCTTCCACTAACTTTGGTACATCTTTGACCGCTTGGAAACTTCCAAAGAATGTACCACCAATGCGTCTTCCAGCAATCACATCGAATGGGAAAACGCTGAGTTCCTGTTCAAACGACCCAATTCCAATAAGTGTAGTCTGGCCCCAAAATGGGTGGGAGGAATAAATTGCCGCGCGCATTGTGGGTATCAATCCAATACACTCAAATGCATAGTCAAATCCTCCATTGGTCATTTTCATCAATACGTCAGAAATTTTTTGATCAGGATAATCGTTGGGATTAACAAAATCAGTGCAACCGAATTTTTTAGCCAATTCAAATTTTTCAGGATTGATATCGATTCCATAGATTTTTGATGCACCAGCTTTTCGGCAACCCATGACAGTTGCCAAACCAATTCCACCAAGTCCCCATACGGCACATGTGCTGCCCGATTCAACCTGTATAAATAGAAAATTAATTTTGTAGCGAAACATATTTATATTAAATTATGGAGATAATGAGAGTGCGTTCTAATTAAAATATTATATTTAAGCAACAGATTCCCTGTTATCAACAAAATAGTTGTGAAGAAATTATCGAAATTGTGTCAATAAAAGAGCACTTTTAGGTAGAATCTGAACGTCTTTATTGATGAGAAATTAAGAACTGAATGAATTCACTCGTTTCTGCAATACAATAAAATACATGCAAAAACAGTGAAATCGAAAACCAAATAGAGAATTTTTTCTTGGTAAGCGCTTAGTCTGGGAATGAATGACATCTTACAACATAATTTAAAAGTGACTTAAATGTTAGTATAAAAGCGGAGACGAGAAAAGAAAGATGTCAAGATTCTTGGTTGTTTTGAGGGTAGTTTTGATTGACAATTCATCATAACTAGACTTACGCCGCAGCAACGTTTGCAAATTGTTAAAATCTATTTTGAAAATTACCATTCAAATCGAGAAACACACATTTGAAAATTTTTTCCAGTGATAAAGCACACTTTTGATTAAATGGCTACGCCAGAAAATAGAATTGCCACATTTGGAGCGATGATAATCCACAAGCAGTTGTCGAAACATAATTTCATTCAGGAAAAGTCCCCGGTTGTTGCATTTTATGGGGCGGTGAGAAGATTGGTCCATATGTCTTCAAAAATAACGAAGTTTAGACTGTTGCAGTGAACGGTGAGTGGTACAGAGGTCTGATTATTAACTTTTTGTGCATCAGTTGGAACGCATTAATGTTGCTGATATGTGGTTTCAGCAAGACGGGGCCACAAAGCCACGATACAATTAATTTATTGAAAGACACATTTAACGAACGATTAATTTCACGAAACGACCCTGCTGACTGGCCACCATGTTCGTAAGATTTGACACCGTTAGATTACTTTCTTTGATATATGTAAGATTGAATGTCTACACAGATAAACCGGAAACAATTGAGCACATGTAAGTCAACATTCGACTTATTTATTGCCAAAATATAGTCTGATTCACTGCAGAGGGTGTCAAAATCGAACCTCCAGATTACGCCACGTACGTGTCAGCTACGGTGGTGAAATGTCCGAAATAGTTCATGGATATTAAATGCATTTTCTATGCTTTATTTCAGTTTAAATTTCTCCACCTCTAAAAAACACCCTATATATGTGTTCCTTACCTTTGCAGCGATAAGAGCAGCTCCATATCCAGTTGTAATTCCACACCAAATCAGACAGACCTTTTCCAAAGGTGCGTTATCATTTATCTGTTTAAAGATATAAATATGCTTACAAATATTTATAAACATTTGCTGATATACTTACTTTTGCCAGGCACATTTCTTCTACAACAGTATACTCAGAAAATGTTCCCAATGACATAAATTGATAAATTGATTGTCCTTTGCACCGAATTCTTGTTGTTCCGTCTAACATTGTACCGGTGATTTGCAATCCTGACATTGCTTGACAATGATTTGTTTTCGGACTTTTACAATAAGCACATTGAAGACACTGTCCAGCGTATAGTGGTATGACATGATCACCTGGCTTAAATTTCGTGACATTTTCTCCAACACTTTCAACAATACCAGCACCTTCATGACCGGGCAGATTAGGAAATTTGTTTGATATTTGCATAACACCATTCATCAAAGAAGCGTCAGAGTGACATATTCCAGTGGATACTAGTTTAATTCGCACTTCACTATTTCGTGGTGGATCAATCTCCACTTCTTCGATAGACAGTGGTTGATTTAATTTCCATGCGATTGCTGCTCGACATTTAATTACCTGATGAAATAAATATAGTTACGTGATTTCTAACTGTAATTATTTGTGTGAAGGCGTTATCCCCATTGAATGGTAGCAGATCAATGCAAATTTGAACATTATGTGACATACACTATGATGAAATTGTTGCGTGGAAGTAAAATAATAAAGAGACACCGTTTGCGCACACGGCCGGCTCTGGACTGACTTTTTTTTGCTAAATATAATAATATAATGGTTTGGTACAAAGTAAAAGGGTTGCCATGTTCGAGTTCATTATATTATACTTTAAGTTTAAATTGACAAATTCTGATCAAGTTAAAATTGCAAATCTAACACCCCTTGTCAATTTCACAATTAATATTAACTACAATAGATTTAAATTTTTGATTAATTTGGTAAATCTATTAGCATTTAATCGCTTTGTCAAAATATCAGCCGTCATCATTTTAGTTGGAAAATAAACTGCTTCGATGCTATTTTTAGATACTAGTTCTCGAACAAGTTTACATATATTTAGTGTCGATCTGCTTCGTACGATGACTGCTTCTTCTGTTGTATAATCCGTAGATGCAGCTTTGGTTATCTTCAAATACTTTAACAGGTGTTGCTATATGTCAATTGAAGTCTCTGAGAAGTTTTATTACCCACATCAATTCACAAGAGGCTTCGCTGAATGCCACATACTCAGCTTTGGTAGATGACAATGTTACTGTTGGTTGTTTATAACTTGCCCAACAAATTGGTGAACCTGAGTAGAATAAAATGTATCTAGTATTTGATTTTTGATCAATTCGATCTCTGACCCAGTCAGCGTCGACGAAATATATTAATCCTTGTTTGTTTATGCAACTACCTAGTTTGAATTTTAAATACTTAGTTTCTTTAAGATATCGAAAAACACGTTTAGCTTCGTTCCAATCTTTAATGCTTGGGTTGTTCACTTTTTGTGCCAAAACTGATATTGCTATAGCTATATCCGGTCATGTGTTTGTTGACAAATAAAGTAACGAACCGTTTGCACTTCTGTAAACATATTTATTTTCGAATGATTCGCTTTCTACTTCAGACAAGTAACTTGGTTCCATAGGAATCTTTGATTCTGCAGCGTCAGACAATTTAAATTCCCTTAATTTGTTTTCAATATAATTCGTTTGATACATCGTTAATATACCGCTTATCGTTAATATACCGTTCCAATCGAATGCCCAAATAATATTTTATATTACCTAAGTCTTTCATTTTGAAATGTTTGTCCAAGTGTATCTTGAAGTCGTTGATGAATTGCAATTTTGAAGAGTCGATAACTTATCAAATTTTTGATACTATTCTTAAGCACCTTGTTTAAGCCCATATAAATTTCGAACTAACTTGCATACTTTATCGGGTCCTCCAATATGATATCCTTTTGGTTGACGCATGTTGACTTCATTTGATAGTTCGCCATTCAAGTAAGCTGTCTCTACATCGAAATGGTGTACAAACATATTCTTTTCTCCCGCCACAGTAAGAAGAATTTTAAGAGTTTTATGATTAACAACAGGAGTAAAAATGTCATCATAATCACTCCCAACTATTGCATAATCCCTGTGCCACTAAATACGCTTTATGTTCAACTTCATTACCGTGTTGGTCAGTCTTCATTTTATATATCCATTTGCTACCGATTGCCACACTACCATGAGGCAATGTTACTATTTCCCAGGTACCATGCTGCTTTGGCGAGTTTATTTTATCATCCATAGCCTTAACCCAATTTAGTTTATCACAACTGCCGATTGCTTCCTCAAATGTAGTTGGTTTGGTTTTAATTTTGTCAGATGTAATCTTGTATATTTCTCTATAACATTGAGGTGGGATGCCTTTATTACTACGGGTTGACAGTCTAGGCACCTGTACCTCTCCTAGAACAAAATGTGTAATTTGCACACACTGAACAAATATCATGCATGCACATTGATTTGTATCAAATTTCCACATTTTGTTGTAGGAATTTTTTTGCAAAAAACTTTTTTAAATTTTTGATGAGGTAATTCAATGTAAATAATTTAGATCTAATAACCGCACCTTAAATCAACTCGGTGCGTTCAGTAGTTTCCGAGATCTACTATATTTTTTAACGAAAACATGCTTTTTTGTTTGAATTTAATAACTTTTGCCATAAACTTTTTGCAAAATGTAATGAGTTGATTCGATAGCTAAAGGTTCATTCAGACTCCTTGCTAAAAAAATTTTGCAAATATTCGTAACGTTTCTGAGGTGAACGGTTGTAAAGTATACCCAAATTTGCAGTTTCACTGAGGGCTGCGCCTTAAGTCAAGCGGAGAATAAAAGTTTATCGTTTATTCACGTTTTATCTGTGATATGGGTGGTAATATTAGTATTTGTATGTTTTGATCTCATATATGTAATACACAGACCTACTACTTCAGCCAATGAAATCGGTGGAAAAGATTTCAAAATATTATAGTATGAGAAGATACTTGGTAGTAATTTCTTTTAGATTTTTTTCATCGGGAAAGATTAAATATATGTTATCAATAATTGTTACTAAAGAAAATTTATGTTGAAATTTTACGCTGTTGTGATGATGAAGAATGGTATTATAGCAAATCACCGATTCCGTATTTTGTTTGAAAGATTGTATAATGTACACTTCGTAAGGTGTTAATATATGTTTTAAAATATCTCTTTTTAGTTGCAATTCATCGTTACACTTAGAAATTTTCAGATGGTAAGCAAAGAACTTTCACCTCTGATCATCGACCACCCAAGAAACATCTTCTACCGTCACCACTTCAATTCATTGTATATCGTTGGAATGAGCATGAGGACCAACGACGGCACCCATTGGACCATCATATGTACATTCGCTTATGATCATCAAACATCCGCAAACTCTCATTAGCCATCACCACTTCAATCCATTGTACATTTTCGGCATCGGTGCTAGAACCAAGAACCACGATGAATTGGCCCATGATCACAAACGACCAACCTGCCATCATCCATCGTCAAAAATTGGAAGCGATTGTGCTAGAAGTGAGCACAGCGACCACCAAACCACCATGCATCCGCCTTTGATCCCCAACGATCCACAAACCGATATCCGTTGTCACCATTTTAATAAATTACACATTGCCAAGATCGGTGCTATGAGTAAGGACCTCTGCCGCCAATCCATCGCTCATGTTCATCAGCAACCCATCAACCATCATTCGTCGTCACCATTTCAATATATTCCACATCGGTGGCAACAGTGCTAACACAAAGATGCCCATGAGCTAAAACGACTCACAAACCATAATCCGTCGTCGCTACTTCAATACATTGCATATGGGTGGTATCTATGCTAGGAGAAAGTACGGCTCCCGTGGAACCACCATGCATTCACCCATGATCTTCAAGCACCCACCAATGACAATTCGTCATTGACACTCCAATAAATTGCATATTGGCGGCAATGGTGCTACAACCAAGGACGGCTACCACCAAACCATCAAGTATTCACCCATAATCTCTAAAAATCCACAAACTATCATCCGTGGTCTCCATTTTAACCATCATCCATCGTCGCCACTTCTATACGTTGAAAATCGACAGCATATGTGCTAGAAGCAAGAACGGCAACCGCCAAAGCACGATGCATCTGCCCATGATCCCTAATGACCCACAAACTGATATCTGTCGTCGCCATTTCAATACATAGCATATCGGCAGTATCGGTGCTAGAAACAAGGACGGCTACCGCTGAACCATCATGTATTTGTTCATGATCACCCACCAACTATCATCCATCGTCGCCCCTTCACTGCACTGTACAACGGAGGCATCAGTGCTAGGACCAAAGGCGTCTTCCGCGGAACCTCCATGCATTCGACTTATTACCAACGACCAACCAACCATCACCCATCGTCGCCACTTCAATGCATTGCACATCGGATACATAGGTCCTGGAAGCAAGCACGGCTACCGCCAAACCACCCACCCAACAACCATCCGGCGTCGCACATCACTGACATCGGTGCTAGGACCAGGCATGGCTACCGCTAAACTATGATGCATTCACCCATTATTTGCTACTATGGACCAAAGACCGTTCATCGTCACCACATCAATACATTGCACATCGATGCTCAGATCAAGCACGGGTACCACCGAATTACCATTCATTCGTTCATGATCCCCAAACACACACCAAAGACCAGCCTTTGTCGTGACTTCAGTGCATTGTTCATTTGCGGCCCCGATGCTAAGACCGAGCACTTGGTACCACCGCACCAGCATATATTTGGTAATGGTCCCCGAGTAGCCACCAACGGCAATCCCTCGTCACCACTTTAATACATTGAACATTGGTGTTCTGACCAAGAACTAATGTTCATCACCTGAAAACGGCCCGCTATCGTAAATCGCATTCATTGCAAATTGAAGAAATCAATTCTAGCACCTAATGACGAAGTGAACTCCTACTCGACCCTAAGTCATTCTTTTCTCATTCCAATCCATCGCATGGCCACCATCTGCCACCACCAAACATGCATACTAGGCAACCACCAGCCAACCCAACAGAGTAACTCATTATTCCCAATAAGGGTTCGGCCGGAGTGCAATAATTTAGTCAGAAATTCATATCGCAGCATGAGTAAACTCTTACTGAAAACAAATTGTCGCGCAAATGTCGTTTTGTTGTCCGCCCGGAGTGTAAACGGTTCTGCTTTTCCGTTACATCTGAAAATTTTTACCCCCCAGTTAAGAAGTTTCACTTCAAAAATCTTCTGCGGGGTTATGGATCTCCCTCCCCCTCCTATGCGTTTTGAAGTGCAAAATAAAATTTTGCTGGAAGCACTAGAAAAAGTTGGTGAGGACTCAATGACTGAGGCTGCAAGTGAAGCTAAAGAAATAGATGAAACATCAGATATAGCAGCATCCTTTGATGGAAGTTGGCAGAAAAGAGGGCATACATCTTTGAATGGGGTTGTTTCTTGCTGTTCAGTGAATATTGGAAAAGTATTAGATGTACATTGCATGGCAAAACATTACCACGAATGAGCTATGAAAATGGGACCACATGAGTGCAGCAAGAACTATGACGGTTACAGTGGGGGAATGGAAGTTGAGGGTGCACTGAAAATATTTCAAAGGTCTGAGGCTACTCGGGGTGGTGTACGGTATGTGAAATATCTTGGTGATGGTGACTCGAAAGGATTTTCAAAAGTGAGTGAAGTAACCCGTATGGTGAGGCAGTGAAAATTCAAAAATTGGAGTGTGTTGGACATGTGCAAAAAAGACTTGGAACTAGATTGAGGAAACTCAAACAAACAATAGGAAATAAGAAACTTGAAGATGGGAAAGGGGCAAAAGGAAAGCACAGGTTGACTGATCAAGGAATTGACTAATTACAGCTGTATTTTGGATTGGCTATTAGGATAAACACCCACAGTCTAGCAAAAATGAAAATGGCAGTTTGGGCCACCTACTTTCACAAGCTATCAACCAATGACAAACTACAACACAATTTGTGTCCTCCAAGAAAAGAGTCATGGTGTGGGTACAGGAAGATGGAAGCAGGAATGGAAGCTTACAGTCATAAAAGCAGTCTCCCAGAACCAGTGCCATTAGCTATCAAGAGTGTGTACAGGGACTTGACCAGAGATGATCGCCTCAAAAAGTGCTTGCATGGTGGTACCCAATACCCCAGTGAAAGTTTTAACAACATACTGTGGGAAAGAATTCCCAAGTCAGTGTATATTGGGCTAAAAACACTTCAAATTAGAGTTTTGGATGCAGTAATTTGTTTCAATGATGGTTACAGGGGAGGAAACTAGTGTTAGAAAAATTGGGGATCAAAGTTGGTGAAAATAGTAGAAAAGCCTTTCATGCCATTGTCACTCAGCGGCTTTTGGAAGCTGATAGAGCAGCTTTGCAAGCCATGAAAGAAGCAAGAACAGCTGCTAGAAACAAAAAAAGACACAATGATGAAAAAGATGCTGAAAATGAGCTGGATTATGGCCCTGGAGAATTTTAAACCCGTCAGACACATACTCCCATCTTTCAGCTTCTTTTCCCGCAACCTCAATTTTCGCACATTCAGATACCTCTAAAATCCAAACCGTTCAAGTTATTTCAACTAAATTTTGCATCATGGTTTTGAGCACCTATATCTATTCCAAACTCAGGTTTTATTACCCTAGCTTTAAAAACACCTCTGCAATAACACTTTTAATATTACAAAAATACCCTTTTTTGGTTGTTTTTTTTCAAAAGAATTATTTTTTATTTTTTAGTTTTTAAAAATATTTTTTTTCAGAGTTTGAGAATGCTACATATGTGTTTTAAGTTCACAATACAAATTTGAGGCAGTAGCTGTAACAGCTTCCGTGTAGTTGGTACCGAAAATCCGCACCTAGGCCATTTAATTTAATATTTTGTTAGGTATATAAAAAATCCACTTAAGTTAAAACTAAAACCTTGTACGTCATCCTTATTTCTTCCTTTAACTGTATGCTTAGTTTTAAAATACAATTGCAGATAGATGCTGAGATATAACACGCAGAAATAAAGTCAAAGTCAAAAAGCGCTTTATTGAATACTAACCGTTATAAATTTTAAGAGAACATAAAGCAAATTCCAAACAATAACAATACAAAAACTTAATGGCCCAAATGGCTCTCTAAATTTACACGTTATCAGTTAGACACATTTTATCAAAAAAACTATAGCACATTCAAATTAATTAAGATTATTACATACTTTATGATTTGATTGGAAAAAGGAGAAAAAACCAACCAACACTATTCCAAAATTATTTACAATTTTAACACAACAGTGAACTTTGATCCTACGCTTACTATGTTATAACTTAATTTTAATAAAATTCAATCAAAACTTTATCTTATACATAAAAAAATCTATCACAATGTTCCTAACCTTAGCGTTTAACCTTATCTCTAACCGACTAAAATAAACATCCCTAATTTTTAACACAAATAAACAACAACACAAAACGTAGCAATAATGAGCTGAAACTCAAAAACTAAGTAACAAAAAACACAAAAACTGAAAATAAACACGAATAATTTAGACATTGTCATTCAGCCACCAATACCTAGATTGCCCCGTCTCAGCTCGATCAGCCTCAACGAATCTAGCAAATGAGTATCTCCATTGGAATTGTGGGTCTCGTAAACTGAAATTTGGGGGATATTTTATCTTCTTATCGGTGGCCCGTCTATATATATGATATCTGACTGGGACGCCGTCGGAAACAAAAACATATCAATTCATGTCCAAATACATGAATTCTTCTGTAGGAACGAAGCCAGTAGCGAGGCAAGTCGCAATATACCCGTCTGTAGGGTGGAACGGCTGTGAAATCCAAGGGGTTTCGTTCACAGTTACAGATCTTGCGATATGATTCCGAAGAAGTTTCAATATGAAGATATCGACTCTTGTCACTTGAGCAGTTTGATAAATTCTTCTATTCGATATATAATGTTTCCAATCCATCTCAGGCTTCCTGCACAAACCAGTACAAGCACGAAGACATTTTCTTTCGAAAACTCTTAGTTTTTCCATAGTACTAGACCTCTGGTTGTACCAGATCTGACATCCATATGTCAAAATTGGTCCAACCAGGGTCTTGTAACAGATAATTTTGATCTTTTGATCAATGTATCTAGAATGAAAGAGTCTTCGTAGGGCCATGAGTACTTTTTGTGCCTTACTGAGCCTGATCTTGACATATTAAGTACAGTAAGGATCCTGATCGAGATGAACACCGACGTGGAAATCCTTCCAATTACGTTTCAGGTCTTGACTGAACCCCTGCAGCGTTGTCCGAAACAAGATCGTTTCATACTTCTGCACATTGGTTTGCATTCGCCAATCGTCAGTGTACAGCTGCACATCATTGAACGTTTTTTGAAGATTGATCTGAACTGTTGTAGCTTTTCAGTCTGCCATATAGATGATCAGATCATCAGCAAACGCTACCAATGATCGCGTTGGCGAGACGTTAAAATCAAAGCCGTTCAATAGCTTGCGAATGAATATTGAGAAGAGCAGAGGCGCAGTAACTGTTCCCTGCTGTAGACCATTCAAGACATTGAATTCACGCATTGTTGTCAGATTACCATCAGTTACAACAAACGATTTCCCATATAACATATTACACATCATGGCGACAAGGTATCTGGGGAACCTGTCCTGAAGCAGTTTAAAAACTGGTCCATCTAACCACACCGTATCGAAGGCTTTTTCCATATCAATGAGACGCGCTCCAACACATTCTCTATCATTTAGTTTCCAACAGATGTCAGAGGCTACTTTCGTCATTGCATGCATAGTCGAATTCCTGGCACGGAAACCATATTGGCAATTCGGCATCAACTCATATTTCTCAATTTGGACGTTTAATGCTTTGTTGAGTATCACTTCAAACACCTTGCTGATGTTAAGCAGCCAGCTGATTGGGCGATAGCTTTTAAGGCATGAAGATCCTTTTCCTTTCTTCAAGATCGGAAATACCTTAGCCTTTTTCCACTCATTCGGGAAATATAAATTGCTCAACATGTTGTTGAACAATATGCAATAATTCGGAATAGCAATCTCAGGCAGATGTCGGAGAAGTACATTTGAAATACCATTAGTATGGCATGATTTCTTGTTGTTTATACTGCGAAATATGAAACACAAGTCTTCAAAGTTGACAAAATAATCAATAAGATTCAAGCTCGGTATGAGGTCAGATGTTAATGTTTCATTGAAATGAAGAATTGATTGGCCGTTCAGGCTTGATTTGAAGTCGGAAACTTTTGCTTCAACGACCTCTGAAAGTATTTTATTCCCTCTCTCAGGGTTTGGGAGATAAACCAAATCAAAATGTGTTCCAACCAGTACAAGTTTTTGCAATTCCTCACATACAGTCCTGTTTCCATTTCTATCCGATGTTTAATCTTGGGAACTACTTTCTCAATCGTTTCCAATGTCAGCTTCTCTAACTTCGACAAACAGAGATCTATTTCATCGTAAGTTAGATTCCTGTCATTTGAAACCATTGAGCAAACGTTGCCATCACCAGAAAGAGGACATTGCTTCTGGTACTCTCGATTAAACTTCTTTTGAAACTTTCCGCAGTCTGGTTTTCTGAAATTTAACCGGTAATTTTCATGTTGAACTGGAATGAGGAAGAAATCATCCCTTTGATGATTGATTTCCATTACGATTGCGTTATAGTCGCTATCATAAGGAAGCACCTGCAGTTTTCGCTGAGGACTATTAAAGCCGAAATCAAGTCTTGCGTCGGCAACGCAGATCTCCAAATATGAATTTGTCCTAGGGTATGTTGGGAACCCCGATCCATATAGGTTGCACCTGTATTCAATTAGGTTCTCTGTTACCCATGATTTCAGGAATAAACCTCTTGGATTATTGGTGGCGTTCAGCCATGATGTATGCTTGGCGTTCAGGTCACCAGCAAGAATATAATAACCATGCAGCCTGTTTAATTCGAGAATTTCAAACAACGAATTGAGCTCCGCCTTGAACTTGAGAACTTTTCGACCAGTTACATAGACAGAGACAACGAAGGAGTTACCCCCCCCTGCCAGTGAGATTTTGATAACGGACACTTTGAGAGATTCAAAGCTTTTGAATTCGACTTTTTCAATATTTTAGAAACAAAAGGGTCTTTGAACCAATATTCCGGTGCTACCTTCCCCATCACCTACACATTACCCTATCGTTTCTTACGAATTCAAAATCCTTGAATGTTATGGATTGCCATGAATTGAGGTGGATTTCAGTGAGAAGCATGATGTCAAACTTTGGCTTAACAATGAATTCAAGGAGAATATCACGTCAATGTATGGTTACAATGGAGTTGACGCTGATCGAGATGAGACGAATCCTATCCATGGGAATGTGACTGGATGACAAGTTATTTTGAGGCGTTTGAAAGCCCTAAGCGATGAAAAAAATAATTAATTTTCGTATCTTGTTTATCGGTTCTCTCCGATAAAGAATTTAGTTGCTGGTAAATTTTGAGAAGCAACTCATTATTGCCACTTACATTATTTACATCATTTACCGCATTTTCTGTTGGTCCTCTAGCAGCAATTGCAAATGATACTCCGGACTTGATGAAGTTCGGAGTTAAGAAACTGTGGTGTAGTTTTGTTTGCTTTGGGACAAATTTTACTCTCACATCTTAATATCGGGAGCATTCTCGATATGATGCCGGGTGACCAAAAACACCGCAGTTAACACAGTATAATTTCTCTTTTGGCTCCATCTGAGCCAATTTGCACTCACCGGGAGCATGAATCTCCTTGCATTTGACGCATCTATAATGCATGGTGCAGTTGGTAGCCGAATGTCCAAATCTTTGGCACCGATAACAATGATTCACTTCCCTTTTCTGGAGGCGTTCCCACTTCACCACTCGGAAGTCCAAGTATCTTATTTGTTGAAGAGCACTTGGACTGCTCTTATTTGAAATCTACACCAAATATAGTGGTAAATTTTTTTTCTACCGTCGATCTTCTTGTCGCAAAAGTTTTAGCGGAAATAAATTCAATTTTAGGTGCTGCTGAAGAAGATCGACGGTATCTTCTCCGTAGTCCAAGCCCTTCAACGAAAAGGTCTGGTTCTTCTCGCTTTTCGGGGTATAGGTGAAGTGTGGAACCTCCCCAGAATTCAGTTTTAACTGATTTGAAATCACCCAGTGATTTCGTCCTGATTGTTATTTTTTCGGCATTGAATATTTTAATCTCGAAATTGGTTAATTTATTTTCGAATGCCAATGGTAAAATAATATTCGATATGATTCCTTTGTCGATTCCTTCGACGATAAATGCTTTTTCCAATAAAATGAAAATTTGCTTTTGACTAACGTACTTATAAAAAATTAATATAATTTTTTGAAAACTGACTTTTGCGAAAAATTAATTTATAAGGTTTTTGTACTAAAATACAAAACCCTACTGCAATCACGACCTGTGTCCGTCTGTCCGTCCGTTCATCCGTCTGTATGTCACAGCAGTTTTTCTCCGAAACTACAGAAGCTACAGCAACGAAACTTTGTGGAAAGGTCAGAAGTGGCGACTTCTTGAAAGTTTAAGGGTGAAAATTTTTCAAAGGGGTTCAAGGGGGGTTCCCCCATATAGGGAGGTGAACCTCCAAAAAAAATTTTCGCTATTGGTAGTCGAATAGGATGTTATTGGAAAGGTCTTAATGAGATCTTTTCAAAACATGTCTTAAAATTGCCGTACCAGTACCGTGGGGGCAGGGGAAGGGGAAACGTACGAACTTTTCGCGTACCCCCCCCCCCCCCCCTCGTGATTGGACAGCTTTCATCCAAAAAATCTGAAAAAATCATGGATGTAGGCTTTATGAGTATAACAACAAATACATGAGAAGTCGAAATTCACTCAACTTTGTTAGTAATAGTATGATTTATCGATTTTATATTTCCTTGAATAAAATCTTAACAGTACCCTTAAATTGAATGAAATTTGGTATAAAAATGACTATTTATAAGATTGATCTATCCTGCAAGTTTCATAAAGATCGAATGGTATTTAACAACGTTTAAGCGGTTTGAATTTTCTTGTATTACTATGGAACAATATGCGCTGTCAATAAGAGGTGTTATTTTGAATAGTCACTGTTGAAGCTGTCATGTTTTGACAATTGACAAGTAAAAACTACGCCGTTAATAAAAATCAAACTATACACGCTTCAACAACGCATTCAAATTTTTAAAATTCACTATAAAAATGGTGAAATTTTGGCAGAAACAAGAACAGCCGAGAATATTGCTGCTGTAGCCGAAAGTGTTGAAGAAAACTCAGGTTTGTCCATTCCTCGTCGTTCTTTGGAATTAGGCATTTCACAAACGTCATTACACCGTATTTCGCATAAAGATTTTGGTCTTAAGGCTTATAAAGTTCAGCTAAGACAAGAACTCAAGCCGGTCGATCATCAAAAACGTCGTGCGTTTGCTGATTGGGTCCTTGAAATACATGAAAATGACCCAGAATTCCATCGAAAAATCATCTTGGGTGATGAGGCTCATTTCCACCTCGGTGGCTTCGTTAACAAGCAAAATTGTCGCATCTGGGGCTCGAAAAACCCAAGAATTGTTGTTGAAAAGCCTCTCTATCCTCAATTTGTGACTGTTTGGTGCGGTTTATGATACGGCGGAGTCATTGGACCTTACTTTTTCGAAAATGTGGCTGGAGCAACAGTTATGGAGAATGGATTGCGTTATCGAGAGATGATTAATGATTTTTTATGGCCGGAATTGGGTGGTATTGATCTGGACAATGTTTACTTTTAACAAAACGGCGCTACGTACACCTTTTATTGGAAAATACTGTATTACTATGGAAACATATGGCTATGGAACAATATGCGCTTTTTACCGACTCAGACATTACAGGTTTGCTATAATTTGCATGAAAGTTTCAGGAATGATAGGTATCATGAATAACTTTGAGAATTGGTTCATTAATCGTAAAACAAAAATCAAGGCTGTTTTAAATGCGAAGATTGAATAATTTTGAGATATTTTTTCCCAACTTCAACGTTGAAGGTGCATGCTTTTAACTCTTGATTCAATTTAATGAATGACTGAATATGAGTACCTACAATTTATACTTATAGATGAAACAAGTCGAGGAGGTAAGAGAGAGCTCCTAACAGAAGGGCTTTGTAACCACTTCGGAAAAAAAATTCTGATGCCACGAATCGATGATTACAGTACAGGGGAGTGGACCCAGAAAAAAAAATTTCATCAAAGATAGCCGATATGAGTATCAAATGAAAGATATTTATAAAGGCTTTTCAAAACAGTCCTAAAACTGACAGTTTTTGCTTAAATGGGGGCACGAAAAATGTGTTTGCCCCTCGTGACCCTGTAATCTAAAAATTCTGAAAAAAAAATTTCAAGGGAGATATTTATGAGTACAACAATAACAAATACCTCAGAAGTCAAAATTCGTTCAACTTTGTTAATAATAGTATGATCATGGAATTTCACATTTTCTCTGGTAAAATCGTATGGATGGCTTTAAACCCAACAAAACTCAATATTTAAGTAGCCTTACACAAGGTCCTAATACTCTGTAAGTTTGATGAAATTCGTATCATATTCACGGAAGTTATGTCCATTTGAAATTTCTCTAATTAAAATGAATGCCTTTGGGATTTCATAATTTGAGTGATTTTTGTTAGTTGAAAATGCAGAAAAAATGGGTTTTCATTTAAATGAACAAATCTCTTTGACATGCTTCTTGATATTATTCGTTGCTTGTGATTGCATTTTGTAAGTTGAGTACAAAACCCTTCTGACATGAGCGAAGGTCTGTCTACCCAACTTGTTTAACAATTCATTAGGGGAAGGGGGCATGATGGGGTAGCTAAGGAAAATAACGAAAATACAGCATAATCAATATGCTTATTTCTCTTATTAATTTATGGCACGTTATGTCATTAATCTAACTATGATTTGGTACATGCTTTGTAAAATCAACTTATCACATTTTTTAATGTTTTGAAAAGATCTCATTGAAACCTTTCCAACGGCACCCTACTCGACTACCAATGGTGAAAAAAAATTTATTCCCTTAAACCCCTTTGAAAAAATTTCCACCCCAAAACTTTCAAGAAGTCACCACTTCTAACATTTCCACAAAGTTTCGTTGCTGTAGCTTCTGTTGTTTTGGAGAAAAACTGCTGTGGCACACAGACGGATGGACGGATGGACAGACGGACACAGGTCGTGATTGCAATAGGGTTTTGTATTTTAGTACAAAACCCTAAAAACGGAACGATTAGGTCCACTTATTTTCGAGCCTCACCGGGTATGCGGCCTCCATTCTAGTCCAGCCACCGGGCTGTAGAGTTTTTTTGACGTTGCAGGGGCTTTTTAGGGAATATTGAGTCGTCAAATTTTGAATCACGCCCGCTGGATTTTAAGTCCGGTTAGGAGAGGTGCAAGGAAGCACCAACTCCAACAGGATGTTCATCTTTTCCATGGTCTGGGAGTCCCGTCAGTACGGAGGAAGTAGCTTTCATCCGTAGGGGATAGAATGCGTTACCGTATTTTGGTGATTCTCCTTCAGTTCAGGGCTCGCAATTCTGTAGAGAACCCAAATTCATGTGCGTGAAAAATTTTTGTTAGTGGGATTTGTACTGCGCAAAACGATTCCACCCCATGACGCCGCAGAAAACTGCAGAAACTGCAATGGGCTGGTCACGTTAATGGTATGGACGAATAACAGGTACCCAAAAAGGGATTCGCTTGGGGGAACTGGAGGGCGAAGACCGTTGGGAAAATCGAGAATACGCTAGTTCAACCCGGCTGACGAAGATAACTCATTGACCCATTGACCGAGACAATTGTAGGTGGTATTTGCATGAAGCGAAGGCCAGAGAGGGGCTGTTGTGCTTCAAAGAAGAAAATAACTTTCGTAAATAAGATCCAACTTTTATGAAAATAACCAAAAATAAAGAAGATTGGGTTATTCAAACATCAAATTTCATTAAGTTTAAGTCTATCTAGAAGATTTTATTTAAAAAATGTGAAATTTATAAATCCTGCTATTATTAACAAAGATGAGCGAACTTCCCCTTCTAAGTTATTTGTTTTTGCTATCATAAAGACCTACCTCCATGATTTTTCTAAATTTTCGGTTCACAGGTGTCTAATAGCGAGGGAACACACCAATTTTTCGTGCGATTCCCCTCCCTCTGCAACCGACAATTTCTGTAACGCTGTTTGAAAATCTGTTCTCATCAAGACCTTACATTTGCTACCCCAAATGAATACTTTAAATGAAAATATTTTTAAGCGTCCGCCGATACGGCGGATCCTACCCTAAAATCCTGAAAAATATATTGATACCCAAATTTTAAAGAGGTGATCACTTCTGATCTATCTACACAAGGTTGGTATCCATAGCTGCTATGGTATCGGAGAAAACTGCTGTGACACATAGACGGACGAACAGATGCACGAACAAAACTAATTTCAATAGGGCTTTGTAAGTTATTCAAACCCTTAAAAATGTCACATGACACAAAAGCAATCCGCGCAGTCAGAAACAGAAACAGCTTTAGATTATATTTTATGGGTGGCAAATTTGTATTTCATTCTTATTTTGATATTTTGAACCAAGACTTTTCTATTTAATCACAGATTATCATAGTTTGTAACATTTTCACTAGATTATAAGTAGTAAGAACTTGACAATTGGTATTCAGTCAATTGAAATCAGCTAGGAAATAGACCGAAATTCTAGAACAGGAAAAAATGTGTTGAAAATACTTTTCAGATCGATTAAAAATTATTCTCACTGAACACCACACAAAGGTTTTATGTCTTTTAATCATTTTCAACTACACTTTAAAACCCGCTATAAAAGATTTTAATACCTGTCCAGCTGTATTTGCCATATTAAAAATGTCTTCAAAGCTAACGCGAAGTTAATAAACTGATACAGCAACTAACTCTCTATTGATTATATATGTATGTAGTATCAAAGTTTAAATTCACTCTTATTCCGTTCGGGGCAGATAATGCTTTTTAACCGACTTCCAAAGGAAAGAAGGTTATCAATTCATCACGTATATTTTTTTGTTGCTGCTTTTTTTATGTATGTTCACGCATAACTTTTAAACGGAGATAAATAGAAGAGTCCTGTTTTTGGCAAATGATACGTATTTCTTTCCTCGTTTAAAGAATAAGAAATTCAAGTAACGCCAAAGAACTTATACCAATAAAACTGAAAAATTTCCGACTTTCCCCCCGATTTTTCAGCATAACTAATCGACGCGGGTAAGGATTTTGATTGTAGAGGCTTCAAATGAAGGATAACATATTGATCTAAAACATATCGGAACAGAATTGTAATCCTTCAAGGACTCTGTAGATATTAAAAGTTCAATATGATACATTGATGTCGAGAAATTGAATTTAAATGATATTTCGTACGTAAAGTGCCAATTAGTTGGCACTCTTCAAGGATTTGATGGAGATACTGAGTCCTTTCGTGACGCATGATAAAAATGAGCAGTATCCTTTATTTTCTGTACAAACGGTACAGTTTTAGTCAATCATTACTACCGGAAATAACCAATACGTTAATTCTAAATGTGGCATAAAAACAATTCAACAATAGGTGGAGGGAACTTTTCAGGATGCTTTTCTCTTCCACATTCATTCTTTGCTTATCGATGAGCTTAGTAAAGGATCCTTAGACGTAAACGTTACACATAGGATTTATAAAACTCCCCGAAGAATTAATAAGGACTGAGTGATTGCAAATTATAGAGTTGATTCGTTACTTCCCAATTAATATTATACATTATAGCATATGCAAGACCGGCGAGAATCGCAACCTAATAAGAGATACTTTTCCTTCTATAACTGATCATAACTTTACAGATGACGATAAAAATGCATAGCCGAGTTTTCATTAAATTATAGGGTGTAATTTTCTTGAAATTTTCATGAAAATTAGGTGCCATAATTTGACTAAAAACGAAGGTGATGGGTATTGAATAAACGTGAACGAGTGATACGATTAAGAAGGATATTTTTAAATAAATTTCTTGCGATTGATTGTGGAGTGAACTTTATGTTTGCAGATATAAATACACATATATATATATATATATATATATATATATATATATATATATATATATATATATATATCTATATAAATATATATGTATAGATGTATATATATATATATATATGTATATATGTGGAATGAAATACGACTGTCAAACGAGATATTACGAACCGGGCAGTTGGTATCCAACCTCCGTAGAGCGTGGACGTGGTTTAACCTTTCACATCTTACATCTATTGTAAATCTTTTTCGCAATAATTTAATTACTAAAATAAAGTGAATTTGAATTAATCTATAAACCAATCTTTAAAGTGCTAATACACGGCCGGATTTGGTCCGGGCGGACCACTGGATTTGGTCCGCTCCGTACCGAATCCGGTCGTCTGGAGAGCAGTCCGCGGACCAAACTTGAGTCCGATCGAGTTCGATGGATTTTCCACCGGACCGAATCCGACGCGGTTCGTTCCGGACCAAATCTGCGTGTGTGGACAGATCGACCGGACAAATCGCAATCAGTTGCGTAGCAGTGGCGATGTAGCAACAATAACTGCTGCCTCAAAAGCGATTTTATGTTTGTTGGACATAATCGATGCCACTTCGTTTGCCATCTTCGCGCACCAAAAACTGAAGAACGACTGGCTGGTCCGATCGTGTGTTGCAAAAGAGCGGACCGAACCTCAGTAGGTCCGGCCGGACCAAATCCGTTCGTCTGTTGCGGCTTTTACATGGGGGCTCGTCCGGGATTTGTGAACAGAGCTACCGATAAAAACATAGTAATTAAATACGCGAGTGCCGTGCGAAATAAAGAAAAACGGACAGAAGAACAAAGCAGTTAGTGATAACGGTGATCGAACATTTCGCTTTTGCTATAACCGAAATGAGTGCGCGGCATCGTAGGTCACTGCAACGCAGTGACGCAAGCGTGGACGTGTTGGAAACGATGAGAGGCGGCGACGATCGCGCATCAAATTTTAACATGCATGATGTGGAAAGCGTGATTCGCAAATTTCATGGCATGAATGTGGTAGCATATCTGAACGAATTCAAAGCGTATGCAACCGCTTCAGATGGACGAAAATTCAGAAATTCGTATTCCTTAAAAAATCGCTGTCCAACTAAAAAGTGCCCTAATCGAAGAGTTTAAAGCAAATATAGCTAGTCGCGACGTTCACCAGAGGCTTCGAGAGGAGAAAAAACGGAAAAATTAATCGTACCGTGAATATTTGTACCGAATGCTTGAAATAAGCAGTCATGCACAGGTGGAAGATGTCTCGGTGTTTCGGTATGTGATCGATGGCATTAAAGACTCGAAAGTGAATTAGACTATTTTATGCGGCGCGAAAACGACAGCGGAATTCAAAAAAAACTCTTAACCTACGAACAAATGAAAAGCGATCCCGAAGTTCCAAGTGGCCTCAACGTAAAGAAACCAAAAACGGGAAAAAACGAAGCAATGCAGAAATCACGATACTGTTACAATTGCGGATCGTCTGACCACGAATGGCATGGTTGTCCGGACAAGACGAAAGGCCCAAAGTGTTTCGGGTGCAATCTATTTGGTCACAAACGCACTGATTGCCCGAATGGAAAGGCAACCAATTGCATACGAAAATCTGGACCATCATATTGTTCTGTATCAATTAACGAGGTGGCTTTTTCCGGTCTTATCGATACTGGAAGTGACGTGTGCATTGTGAAGAAGTCGTGCCTCAGTAAAATAAAGCCACGAGACGTATCAGAATCTTCGCGTTGTACGTTAACGGGTCTCGGTTCCAGTATCATTACGCATGGGTTGTGTACTGTCGATGTGAAAGTTAACGGTATCTTATTCGAAAATATCGAGTTCAGCACAGTAGACAACATGAGTGTAAATCCCGACGTCATCATAGGAATGAATCTACTCCCTAGCGCCATAGTGGAAATTCGCAATGGTAAAATGACAATTACGAAAGTCAATGCGGAGCTTGATAGTAAAGAAACGATGGATGAAGCATGCAACCCAATAGAATGTTTTCTCGCGCAAATCAACACGGAAGCGTTGAACGAAGATGAGCTTAGTGCAGACGTTTGCAACATGAACGTTCGTTCTGAAGTTAAAAATATTATCTCGAAATATTCACCGACACAACCGAAAGAATCGCCGATAAATATGAAAATCGCTGTAATTGATAACGAACCGGTCTATCGTCCGCCAAGAAGATTTTCACCACCCGAACGAAAGATAATCGACGAACAAGTGGAGTCTTGGTTGAAAAACGGAGTTGTACGCGAAAGTGTCTCTGATTATGCAAGTCAAGTGGTTCTGGTAAGGAAAAGGGACGGCATGCACAGATTGTGTATCGACTATCGAGCCATCAATAAGAAAATTTACAAAGATCGATACCCACTACCGGTGATCGAAGACCAAATCGACAAAATTGGAGATGCAGCATTTTTAGTACCCTCGATCTTGAAAATGGCTTTTTCCATGTGACGGTGGATGAAGAGAGTCGCAAATTTACATCGTTTGTCATTAAAACCGGACAATATGAGTTCACGAAGGTACCATTTGGATTATGCAATTCGCCCAGCGTATTTCAAAAGTTTATAAATTATACATCCCGAGATCTGATTCGCGAAAACGTTGTAATAATTTACATTGACGACATCGTTGTACCCTCACGGACCATTGAAGAAGCCTTAATTAGTTTAAAACGAACCCTAAAAGTGGCTGCTGATAATGGACTGAATATAAAATGGAGTAAATGCCGATTCCTGCAGGAAGAAATAGAATACTTAGGCCATCGAATTTCAAAAGGAACCGTCAAGCAGTCGATCGGTAAATCAAAAGCCGTTATTAATTTCCCGAATCCAAAGACGTTGAAGCAACTACAAAGCTTTCTTGGACTTGCCGGATATTTTCGGAAATTTATTCCGAATTTCCAAACACGAGCGCGACCGTTGACCGAACTTACGAAAAGGGGAGCTGTCATCAATTTAGGAGAACTTGAGCTGGAAGCCGTACACGACTTGAAAAATGCGTTGACATCAAATTCTGTGCTGAAAATCTTCAAATATGGCGTTCCTACGGAGTTACATACTGACGCCAGCAAACAAAGATATGGAGCGGTTCTTCTCCAGAGGGACGCGGAAGACAATTCGATGCATCCTGTTTTCTATATGAGCAAGTCTACGACCGAACCTGTGAAAAAATATTCAAGCTACGAGCTCGAGGTGTTGGCTGTCGTCGAAGCATTGAAGAAGTTTAGGATTTATCTGATTGGACAGCGCTTCAAACTTGTCACCGATTGTAAAGCGTTTAAATGCACCATGGAAAAGAAGGATTTGGCGACGCGGGTCGCCAGATGGGTCATGCAGCTTGAAGAGTTCGATTTTGAAGTGGAGCACCGTGCTGGAACTGGCATGCCTTAAGCCGCAATCTGGTTGTTATGATGATACAAAATGACGACTTTCTGAAACGATTGAGCGAAGCACAACATAGTGACGAGGCGTTGCTACCTATCATCGAAATACTGAGAGATAAGCCTTACAAAAATTATACGATGCATCATG
Organism: Odontomyia ornata; assembly: GCA_963969285.1. Taxonomy (NCBI): domain Eukaryota; kingdom Metazoa; phylum Arthropoda; class Insecta; order Diptera; family Stratiomyidae; genus Odontomyia; species Odontomyia ornata. The sequence goes on along the minus strand of OZ017739.1, from coordinate 405,884,850 downwards.
GTATTTTATGTAAAATTTCAAATAATAATAGTTTTTTTGTCGTTCCAGAATTAATGAAATCAGCATTAGTTCGGGAAGTCCACGAAAAAGGGCATTTTCGTTTGCAGAAAATGAAGTTTATGCTGCAAGAGTTTTATATCCCCGATCTGGATCGTCGCATTGAACGTTGCATTTCCAGTTGTGTGAGATGCATCTTATCCGATAGAAAACGAGGCAAAGCAGATGGATTTTTGTAC